>JAEIFV010000807.1:0-142277 GCA_018904265.1 Lordiphosa collinella
CCAAAAGCCCTTCGGAAAGAAAGATAACAAGCTGAAAACCCCTTCATTTTGGTGTTCTAAAAGTCGTCTCAAAAGTCATATAAAAAATTAACTGAGATTCACTGTTGACCTTGCATTAGAGCAGTGATCCCCAGCCATGCCCTTCGAAGGCTGAACACATTCGACGATTCCGTGCCGAATGCGTGCCGGAAGCAAGTTCTCAAAGTGTGTTAGAGAGACAGAGAGAGGCAGAGCCTCTCTTCTTGGGGAACCCTGCATTAGAGTGAGTATGGCAGAGCGTTGCGGGGTCTCTTCCCTCTATCTCGGAAACGTATGAGCGAATGAAACATTTTTGCAATCGAAATTAATTAAAATTTTATGCTCTGCAATTTTTAAACCAGATGTTAACATAATTGGAGCTATAAAAATAGGGGAAAGTTAACTTCGGCTCAGCCGAAGTTTTGAATACACTTGCAGTTTGTGTTTACTTACCTTTCTGTGAGAGCTATACTATATAGATGTCCGATTTCGAACAAAGTGCAATCATGGAAAAGCATAATAAACTGTCAATTACAAATTTGAGTATATCCCAGTTAAAACAAAAAAGTTTTTCTCACTAGAACTTCCTTTTCGACAGATCATACATACTGCAGCTATATGCTATAGTCATCCGATTTTGAAACTTTGTAGAATTGTGAAAGTTATAAAATAAATAGATGCCAACCATTAAAAACAAAAAGTTTTTCTCACATGAACTAATTTTCGACCGATCGTTCCTAAAGACAGTTATATGCTATAGTCATCCGATCCAGCCGGTTCCGACAAATGCAGCGTATTTGTACCAAAAGACTCGTGCTAAGTTTGGCGAGGATAGCTGAGCACAGAGGATATAGCATAAAAGCAGACGGACAAGGCTAAATCAACTCAGCTCGTCAGCGCGATGAAGAATATATATACTTTATATGGTTTGAGTATTTCTAAGCGTTACAAACATCCAGCTGGACATTTATAATACCCCTCTGCAAGGCAGTATATAAAAACTGAGATAATAGGAGAAAAACTGATTTTGTGACCTTTAAATAACACTGTGTGACAGTCAAAAACTTCGGGATGCGACATAGTGTAGGTTGTAGATATAGTTAAATGTAACATTAGGGCATACCCCAAATTTTTCGTGCACATCAAAATTTGGAATAACGGTTAAAAGTCCGTCTTTTCGAGGTTGATATAGTTAAAAATCTTATTTCTTAAACTAGGCATCCTATAATAGTTTGCAATGCGTCTTTGGAAAGAGAAATGTAACACCTTTCCAACGGTGTATTACATTGCAATCTCGGATATAAATTGGGGGAGCCACATGAAAACAAATCGAATTTTTCAGTTTTTTGCGACTTCACCGTACTTTAAATAAAAATGAATAGGTCAAATTTATATAAAACTATTTAATTTTGGTATGCAGTTTCAAAAAACATTTAATTTTGTATCTTCTGCAAATTAGTCTATTAAAATCGAGTAATATTTGTTGAGTTATTTGAACTTTTTAGGAAAAAACCTGAAAAAGCCTAATTAAAACAAGTAGGAAAGTTGGGGAAGCCTGACTATAATACACTCCTTACCCAAAAAGTGTATGCTTAGTGTAAATTTAGATGCTGCAGAAGCTGCTGAAAGCAATGCTGCTACTGCGCTGCAGCAGAGAAGTTTCTTTCGCTTATATCTTGGCTATCGTTCATCCGATCTTTACCAATCCTTTGCGGACTGATAAAGAATCCCGACTACTAAATATGTCCAAAAAGTACGAACCTTCTATCTATAAAACTGCCGAAGATATGACGTTTTTTCTAAATTTCGGGGGCGGGAGGGGGCGTGGCAATAATTGAAAGTAAGTTTGATCTGCCTGTAAGCATATGAAGCATATGTTCCTACATGTCAAACCCCTATCTCTTACCATCTCCGAGATCCATTTATTAATATGGACAGACGGACTGACAGACGGACGGACAGACAGGCAGGGCGGACACGACTGACGGACAGACGGTAGGTAGTAGTACTAGTAGTACTCGTGGCTATACAATACTTATTCTTAAAAAAATTATTCAATAATTTACCTAAAAAACTCAACAATTTTTCGGTCGACAGTGCTATAATGGCGCGACTCATCACCATATTGAAAAAATTTCGTTATCCGAAAAACTTTGGTAACTTTGAGATTTTATGACCGACAAATTTAGAGAAAATAGATAAACGCTAAAACCGTAAAAAAGTGTAGCCTTATATAAAAAAAAAAAATTGGGGGTTTCTAACCAAACAGTTACAAAAACGTCACCAAAGCAAAGAAAAAAAATGGGGAAAAAACAAATCAAAATTTACTAAAAATGAAGGTTCTTTAAAGAAAAAATATACAAGTTTTCAGCTAGTTATCTCTCACTCCGAGGTGAAACGCTTATTTGGCTGGGCTAATAATCTAGTTGACAGTGTAAATGGTCCACAACCCACAAAAACAGTGTAAACGGGGCCTAAGCTATCGATAGGTCGATAACATCTCTTGTATTTACTTGTTTTCGCCGGGCAGTGATTCTCAGTTTTTTGTTGTTCAGCAAATCGCTGACGCCTACACGCACAAATTAAATACCAAATTGTCAGGGTAAGATCATCTGCAGCTGGTGCCATTAACGGCATAAACCTTATCTAATCTGTCACAAATCTAAAATCGATAAGCTTAACTAAAAAGATGTCAAAAAATTTCTTTGTCTTTGCAGTCTTCAAACGCGGTTTGTGCACCACGACAGCGACACATATTCTTCAGCCAACTCTTCTGTCAATCCATCAACTCCAAAAACGCAATATGGGTCGCCTGGGTACAGTGGATCCGAGTTCCTATTCTCAACCCGATTTGATTACCACGGAGCATAGTAAACTCAACTGGAAAGTGGATTTTGCGGCCACCAAACTGCAGGGCAGTGTCTTGCATCGGTTTAAGGTGTTGGCCAACAATCTGGAGAATATTGTGAGTAGCTATGAGAAGGGCTTAATCATTATATTCATCTTAATATGCATATTTTAGTTGTTGGATGTGCGTGATCTTAAAGTAACCAATGCCATTTTAATGTCTGGTGGCAGTGAGCAGCCTATCAACTACTTCATCAGCGATGCGGTGGATGATATTGGTCAAAAACTAACTCTGGAGTTGCCAGCCGGCACCGCCAAGGGCAGGTTAGCAACTGATGATAAGCTTATCTTGTCCATTCTTAACAATAATCTTTTCTAGTCTCAATGTACGCATTGATTATGAGACCTCCAGCAATGCCAGCGGTCTGCAATGGCTTAATCCCGCCCAAACTTTGGGTAAAGAGCATCCCTACATGTTTTCGCAATGCCAGGCCATACATGCCCGTTCGGTTATACCCTGTCAGGATACGCCCGCTGTTAAATTCACCTACGAAGCAGAGGTGGAACATCCCCAGGAGCTGACAGCCTTGATGAGTGCTTTAATTGCCGAAAAATCTCCAGGCAAAACTCATTTCAAGCAAGAGGTACCCATACCCGCTTATCTGGTGGCCATTGCCATAGGAAAGTTAGTCTCCCGCCCTCTGGGTGAGAACTCCAATGTCTGGGCTGAGGAGGCCATAGTGGAGGCCTGTGCCGAGGAATTCTCGGAGACGGCTACCATGTTGAAGACAGCCTCCGAGTTGTGTGGTCCCTATGTATGGAAACAATATGATTTGCTGGTGATGCCGCCCTCATTTCCATTTGGTGGCATGGAGAATCCTTGCCTGACTTTTGTCACTCCCACCTTGCTGGCCGGGGATAAGTCTCTGGCTGATGTGGTGGCCCATGAGATAGCACACAGTTGGACGGGCAATTTGGTGACCAACAAGAATTTCGAACATTTCTGGCTGAATGAGGGATTTACCGTATTTGTCGAATCCAAGATTGTGGGACGTATGCAGGGAGCCAAGGAGCTGGACTTTAAGATGTTGAGCAACCTGACCGATTTGCAGGAATGTGTAAGTTAATACCCAGCATATAAAAAGTCAATTTAATAAACTTTTTCTTTCAGATACGCACTCAATTGTCGGGTACTCCCGAGCTAACCAAGCTGGTAGTTGATCTGTCCAACTTGGGACCCGATGATGCCTTCTCTTCAGTACCCTATATCAAGGGTTCTACTTTCCTACGCTATTTGGAAGATCTTTTTGGTGGTCCCAGTGTATTTGAGCCCTTCCTACGTGATTACTTAAAGAAATTTGCTTACAAATCGATTGTAACCGATGACTTTAAGAGTGCGCTGTATGACTACTTCAAGGATACGGATAAGAAGGATGCTCTAAGTGTCGTTGACTGGGATCTATGGCTCACCTGCGAAGGCATGCCACCCATTATACCCAAGTAATACGACCTCAATCTTAAAGTTACAATTTCCCTAAATTTTTCCTTATTTATTTAGATTCGATGAATCCCTGGCTAATGTAACCAAAGGTTTGGCCAACTTGTGGAGCACCAAAACTGTACCTGAGCTGGTGGATAGTCCAGACATTAAACAACACATTTCCATACATCAGTTAATCGATTTTCTGGGCAAACTCATTGAATGCAAAGATATTGTGGCTTTGGATGAGCATAAAATCGACTTACTAGAACAGACCTACAATCTGAAGCAGTCCAAGAATGCCGAAGTGCGTTTCCGTCTCAATCGTTTGATTATACGCGCCCGTCTGATCAAACGTCTGGATGAGGTTATTGCATTTGCCAACTCCAACTTCCGCATGAAATTCTGCCGTCCCATTTATCGAGATTTGGCTGCCTGGCCTGAGGCCAAACCGGCGGCTGTGCGCAATTTTGTTAGCGTCAAGGATCAAATGATGGCCGTATGCTCGCACACCATTGAAAAGGATTTGGGCTTGAAATAAAAGTGGCCCAATAGAAGATTTGCAATGCATTTGGAAAATATATACAAAAATTATACAGTTTTTTTTTAACAGGATTTACTTGGTTTTTGACTAAAAAGTGTAATAAAATGTTATAAATAATCAGAGGATCTTTACAGACCTTAGATTTTGGGGGTGTATGGGTAAAACCACTTGACCAGCATAGGCTGTGAGTGGAAGAGCATAACGAGTGATAAATCGTGTAAGGATTGAAAGAAATTTAAGGACCATTGCCACCAGTGACCGAAGTCATTCGTGTTTTTCACCCAGATGCTAGCCGAACTTGAGACTTTTTGAATCGCTGAGCACAGAAAAGCAAGTAAATCAACTGCAGTTTTTGGTGCTCACCAACACAAGCACATTTTTCTGTACTCTTCAATTGTCTTGACCTCACAAAGAATGCGTTAAATTAATATCTTCACAATTGACCAAAGTTTTGTTGGTCTGGTTCATTGGAAAATCATCTTAAAGTTATTAGTAGACATCGGATTTTAGGGATTAATACCGGAACCGTTAACCGAAATAAACCGTTTCAAATCATTTTATTTTGCAGAGTAATTTTAGGCAATGATTGTAACGCAAAAGAGGAATCTTAAGGGGGTCTTCTCATTCCAAACCCGTTTTTTGGACCCTTTTCAAAAAATTCTTATTTGAAAACGCAAAGAATAATTGAAAACTTTTTTATTTATTGTATTACAAAAAGGTTCAAAGTAATTAAAAAAATTTTTTTGCCTCGATACGAGGGCTGTTCAAAAAGTAATGAGACTTCAAAGTTGGTGGTGAAAAAAAGGTGTCGTCACGGCGGCCACGATTCCGGGTCTCCGGAGCGTCCGAAATGAAAAAAAAAAACGGGGTTATAATCAGTATAGATGTAATTCTCGGCTGAACCTCAAACTTAATTTTTGTGAATTTTTTTGACAAAATGGCGGCCATTCAAAAAAAATTTCAATTTCGGGCTTTTTTTTGTAGTTTAGTGTAAAAAAAAAAAATAGTAAAAATTTTTTTAAAATTATGGTCGAGGTTCAGCCGAGAATGGTGACAATTCTGCGTCGATTCCACTTTGTTTCATGAAAATCGGTGCAGTTGAACTGGAGATATCATGGCCGCCAGTTCGAAAAACGTGGTTTCGAGATAAACGCGTTTAAAGTTTAGAAGTAATAATTTTTGAAAAAAAAAAATCAAAAATGTTTAAATGCAGTTTTAAAGAGCTGACAATTCTCCGTCGAATTCATTTTGTTTCATCAAAATCGGTCCGGTAGAACCGGAGAAAACTTAACGCATAGGTCAAAATCGAGGGTTTAAAAAAAGTTGCTCAATGAGAAGACCCCCTAAAGTTTGCAGTTGCTTGGGAATTTAGGTCACATTGGGTCACTAAAAGGACTATATCTCCTAAACTAATTCGAGTTTTCGAAAATCCTTTTGGGGGAATATTTTTGAATATCCGAGCTATAAATAAATGCAAAAAAAAAAAGTCGAAAAAAAAAGTTGCTCAATGAGAAGACCCCATAAGACGTTAAGACGATGTTAGATTGTCTTGCCACTTTTCTGAGACGGCGTGAAATTCAAGAAACCTTCTGTTCTTGCACGAAAATCTCGCAGCTTTTATAAGGCGGATAATATGTTCGTAAATTGATTGATTGTTTGTTGTACATGTACATTGTACAAGTGCCTTCATTAAAACCAGTTACTGGGACGTCAGTTTAACATGTGTCGAGAACATCAACACGGGCCAACGCCACATGTGTACATAAATACATACATATGTTCAAATTGTCGATCCTTCCTTTGTTAGACGAGTACTCTTATCACAATATTAGTAGAGTATCCCTCACTAATATACCTACCCATGTGCATACATACGTACATACATAAGAAATTCAGTAGTGTTTAATCGTTTATTTGTTAAGAATTTTTTTTTAATTTTTCTGTTTCTCTTACGTCACACTTATCGTAACATTGCTTAGCTCGCGATATTGCCATACATAAAAAAAACACTAACGCGTCGTATTCGCTGCACTGCGATAGATATTGCGAAATAATCAAACGCTTGGCGCCTTTTTCGCTTCTCCTTCTGCATACGCAATTGTTAGAAAGAGACAAATGTATAGGTTTACAATCAGCAAAAGAAGAACTCGAAGAAAAACTGCAAGTGTGTCGGATTGCTGATAAATTAATTTATAATAAAGTAAGCCTCGTCCAAAAACAGCTCCCTATCGCAAATACGTGTAATAGAAAAAGATGGTGGAAAAACAGAGTTGTCCAAATACCACTTATGCGTGCGTTTTTACACACACAGATAAAAAAATCAAAGAAACAACAACAACCAAAAGAAAACAAAAGAGAAAATCATTTGGGTGTGAGTGTGCTTGGGGCTCGACTACAAAACCAAAATCGACGATACAGCGGAGTCTGCACGTATTGTGTTTGCCTTTCGTTTCCCAAGAGCATAGGAGAGAAAGAGAAGAGAGACACATTCGAAGTTGTTGCTACAATTTCGTTTTGCGTTAGTCATATGCGCATGCCATACGCCGTCGCGCAAACCAACAACACATGGACATATGTACATTTGCAAAGTATGTATTCAAGTATGTATTCCATCAAGATTCACGCGATCGTATCAACCTCTTGCGCTACACACCTGTAGAACTAACTTCGCCCTACATGATCCTTTTCGTGTAATATGTACAAATTATAATAATTTGCATCATTTGTTAATACGTGTAATATTTTATTGTTTTTGTCCTCTCCACGCTCTTGAATCTGTCTTCTCCGTCCATTTGATGTGTGCCGGGGCATATCAATAAAAAAACTCCCCTAACCTGGACGGGGAAGTAGTTCAATATTTTGTGTATACCTTTTGTGTATACCTTTAAATTTAAACAAATGTAAAAAATTTGGTTAAGATCGGTTCAGCGGTCTAGAAGCCTAACAAAAAATAATCGAAGGTTTTTGTTGAAATTAATTTGTTCTTTTTTAGGGTGATCATGGCACTATGTTGAAAAAGCATATTAAGCGTTCTTACGACGAAGTGATTCAAAATGATGAGATCCATATAATTTTATTCATGTACTACGGATAACGGCAGAAATATGGTGAAAATGGTGAACCCTCTTAGCATTGACCCTGCTTCGGATTACGATGACGAGAATGAAGACAATGAGAATAGCGTCGATGACTTTAGAAAACTTAGTCATGGATGGCAAATGCATAGGTGTGTATAAAGCACCCAATAACTTCGTCTTTCCTTCAAACTTTAGTGACTTTCTTTATAATTAGGCGTGCAGAGAGCTGCGCTTACACTACAGCTAGCAGTCAATGCGGTCTTAAAACAGTCAGAGAACTTGTTAAAAAGCTACGCACACTCCAGCAATCAGCAACCTTATGGCGGACAAGCAACTCAAGAAACCTCCAATTGATTGCCCTACGCGTTGGAGCTCAACCCTATATTAGAAAACATTGAAACGTCTTTTTTGCTCAGATCGCAAATTATAAGCATATTAGAAAACAACTACAACAAATTTATAGGCCGGAAATGTAGTTTTGGGTGATTTTTATTCCATTTGGATACACTGCAAATTGGAAATCACTCGTTCAGGATATAGAAAAGCGAGATAAGTCCCTTTTTTTATTAGCGACTAGCTGAATACCCGGCGTCGCGAGCGAGCGACTATTTAACCATCTTCATAATAATCCAAACTCATGAATATTTTGCAAATTTCGTGACTTTTTTTTACCGTTTGGTTTATACCTACTATTTACCCATCTACAATTGCCATCAATCAAATCTTCTTTAATCGAATTTCTTTAAATCAGAATCCTTCGCGGGCAAGCGTCCAAACATTCTAAAAAGTTTCATAACAATCGAACATTTTGCAAAATTCGCAGTGTTTCCTACTGGGAAGCATTCCCGGGCAAGCGTTGATTAATTTTCCCAAGTTTAGCGGAAACGTAAATTTTGCAATTTTCACGTTTTTGGACCGTTTGTCAGCAATTTTTTTAACTTAGAAACCTTCCCGGGCAAGCGTTCAACCATTCCCAAATTATCATTGCCATCGGATGAACGGTATAATTTTGCAAATTTCGCGGTTTTGGGACCATTTCACAGACATGAGACATAGCCTATGACACTTTTCTGATCGACATGAACATACTATGAAAAAATCGTGAAGATCGGTTAAGCGGTTTAGACGCCCATAGGGGACAAACATACAAGCATACTTTCACTTTTATATATATGTATAGATTTAAATGTCAAACGACTGAAACTTTTATGTTGAATATTGTTTCTTTAATTACAATGGAATAAAAATAAGTTGGACTTATCCCAGAATTTACTATTAACAATTTTCAAAAAATTTGTACCTATATTGGTACGAAATAAAAAAATGGGTACCGTATCGAAACTGAAAACCGAAATAAATTAAAAACCAAAATATAACCTTTTACCGAAACATTCATTTCGGGTCGTACCGGTACCTGTACCGGAACCGAAAATCGTTTCGGTATTAATCCTGGTAAAAAACACAATTTGGAGAATATTTTTTACCTATAACGTCTATAATGATTTCACTTTGAAAGACGTGTTCCTTGGCTAATGTAGGATTGAGGTGAAGTAGCTCGACAGAATCGTCAGTAAAACGAAATAAGACACGCACACAAATGGACTAGCAACTTCCGAAGGTGGAATGTTTACTGATGATTGACATCAGAGAACGTCTTCGGGTGATTGCAATTCGTTCATAAATAATCATTTCTATTCGATCAAGCGTTTATTTTGCTCACTCACACCTAGTCGCCGTTCAGCACTTGCTCGCGCTCTGATTACAATCAGGCTCATCTTCACTTAACTCAATTCAAGTGTTTGCAGTGTTTGGAAGTACCTAGGTATTTGTTTCTACCTATTTGTACCTAATTTATGATGTCTATCATTTTTGTTGAACCGACTCGAAGTTTTAGGTTTGAAACAGGTTCAGGTTCAGCTTTTATTTCTAAAGAGGTTCGGTTCAGAGCATAAAAACCGATTTGCAGTCCTGATGATAACCAATTTTTTGATGCCTATTGCTCGTCGAAGCACCTTACTACTCGTTTCAGCAAGATGGCGCTCAAAAAACCCCCCCCCCCCCAGTTAACCTACAACTTCCCACCTTTTTTTTTTTAAAGTGATCCGACCTGAAAAGCCTGTTTATCCGAAGAATTGGGATAGCTCTGCCCACATCCACTGTTGGTTATTTAGATAATGAAATAAAAAAAAAAGAAAATATAATCGACAATATCCGGATAAGTAGTTCTATCTTTCAATAATTATTTAAAACAGAAAGGCTGTAAATTTAAGCCAATTTCAATATTTTATTAAAATAAAGTTCTAGACTCAAGATGTGAGTGGCCGCTGGCCAGGCCTGTACTGCTTCCCAGAGAACATACATACATACGCAATACGCGAGATTAATATACATATGTAAATGTTCAACTGATCTCAACACTGACCTGCTTAAAGCTGTCAATGACTGAATCTGGTGCGCCGGAGTCCCACATATTGAGTTGCACCTGCAAGGAAGCAACAACAAATCCATACATACATATGCGAGTGTGTGTTTGTGTATTGGGCAACTTACCAGCGTGGGACACCAATTCACGGCTTCAACAAGGAGATAACACTTTGACAAATACACAAAATCACTTTAAAAACATTGCACAAAAAAAAAATCAACAAAAAGATTCCTTAAAATGGACGAATCTCCATTTTTAACCCTATTCTGGCCAATCACACACGACGCCATTTAGCTGCGGCTTGCGAAATGCCGTTCGACTGCGCTGCCGGCACAAGGAAGATCGCTGCAATCGAGAGCCAAGGGTCTAACAAATTGCCCAGAAACTCTAAATCACTAAAAAAACATTGCACTATTAAAAAAACAACAAAAAATTGCGTTGAAAAGGATAAAAACTCCATTTAAAGCATTTTCTGGCCATTCACTCACGTAGCCTTTGGGCTGCTGCTTGCAAAATGCCGTTCGACCGCGCTGCCGGCACAAGCCAGAGCGCTGCAATTGAGAGCCATGGGTTTAACAAATTGCCCATAAGCTGCAAATCACTTAAAAAAACATTGCACAATTAAAAAAACAAAACAGAACTGCTTTTAAATGGAAGAATTTCCTTTATTTTTAGTTTATTTACACTCACGACGCCAGCGACTTACAGACTGCGCTGCTTTGCCTACCACAAAATATGAGAGAGTGCGCGCTCTTGATCGGAGAGCCGCTCAGAGATTTACCAGTATGCTTAAAGCAATAATAACACTTTCATTAAACACTAAAACACTTAAAAAACATTACAAGTAAAAAGAAACACACACAAATCTCCGCTTTCCTTCATTTTCTTTCCCGACGACAGTAGCTGCTGCTGGCAAAATGGCGTTCGTCTAAGCAGCGCAGCTGGTGCACTAGTTTATCACAAAATACCACAGAGGGCGCTGCTGTCGATCGATCAGCGGATCGAACCGTTAAATTTTAAACCTTGGCGCCAGCATTTAAACAGAACTCAACTTTATATGAAATACAAAATTTGAGGAAATTAAATTACTAAATAACTATTAATCTATTGCCTTGTTCTTTCTCACAATAACTTTTCCTCTTTGGGGGATATAATTTTATACAAAATCATCAGAACTCTCAAGGAGACAAAAATAAACTTGTAAAATTAGGGACAAAATTAACCTTTAGTTTTAGAAAATAGTAGCCCTTAAAGAGAATACTTTAATTTCTTAAAAATGTGGCGGTAGTAGCCATTGCTTTTAGAAAAAAAGTTGTTAGATTTCAGGAATTTTTGATCCACTGCAAAAATATAAAGAAGCCATCAGACTGCCATTAAACGCTGTGAAAGACCTAACACGTCAGACGGCGCCGACGCGCGCGACGTTCTCTAGTCTTTATTTACTCGAAATTAATCAAAGCTCCTTTAGAATGTAATTTTCAATACGTGTCAAATGACATCTATATTTACTTAATCGAACTGTTAAAGAAATTGTTATTTCCTAAATATATCGGAAAAAATATTTTCGATAGTTTTACTACAAAATATCAATATCGAAAGAAATATCGATAAAGAAGATTTAGTTTAACTGACTACTAAGCTTTAAGTAATCGATAGGCCGATAACATTTTCTATTTTTACCGTTGTCCCATTGGCTTTCAAATTGTGAAGGTGCGATCGTCTCCAGTTGGTGTCAATTTGCCTTATCTGCCAGAAATCTGAGTACTGATAACCTTAATCAACACATTTTTTGTTTTTGCGGCAGTTTCCACAAGCGGCTTGTCCACCACGACAACGACACATATTCTTCAACCAACTCTTTTGTCCAACTATCAACTCCAAAAACGTAATATGGGTCGCCTGGGTACAGTGGATCCGAGTTCCTACTCCCAACCCGAGTTGATTACCACGGAGCATAGCAAACTCAACTGGAAAGTGGATTTTGAGGCCACCAAACTGCAGGGCAGTGTCTTGCATCGTTTTAAGGTGTTGGCCAATAATCTGGAGAATATAGTAAGTAGCTAAAAGAAGTGCCTATTCAATATATTTATCTTAATATGCATATTTTAGCTGTTGGATGTGCGTGATCTGAAAGTGACCAATGCCATTTTAATGTATGGCGGCAGTGAGCAGCCTCTCAACTATTTCATCAGCGAAGCGGTGGCAGATATGGGTCAAAAACTAACTCTGGAGCTGCCAGCCGGCACCGCCAAGGGCAGGTAAGCAACTGATGATAAGCTTATCTTGACCAGTCTTACAAATAATCTTTTCCAGTCTTGACATACTTATTGATTATGAGACCTCCAGCCATGCCAGTGGTCTGCAATGGCTTAATCCCGCCCAGACTTTGGGTAAAGAGCATCCCTATTTGTTCTCCCAATTCCAGCCCATACATGCCCGTTCGGTGTTACCCTGTCAGGATACGCCCGCTGTTAAATTCACCTACGAAGCAGAGGTAGAACATCCCCAGGAGCTGACAGCCCTGATGAGTGCTTTGATTGTAGAGAAATCTTTAGGCAACACCCATTTCAAGCAGGAGGTACCCATACCCGCTTCTCTGCTGGCCTTAGTCATAGGACACTTAGTCTCTCGTCCTCTGGGTGAGAACTCCAATGTCTGGGCTGAGGAAGCTATAGTAGAGGCCTGTGCTGAAGAATTCTCGGAGACTGCTATCATGCTAAAGACAGCCATCGATTTGTGTGGTCCCTATGTATGGAAACAATATGATTTGCTGGTGATGCCACCTTCATTTCCTTTGGGTGGCATGGAGAATCCTTGCCTGACCTTTGTCTCACCCACCTTGGTGGCGGGAGATAAGTCTATGGTTGATGTGGTGGCCCATGAGATAGCACACAGTTGGACGGGCAATTTGGTTACCAATAAGAATTTCGAACACTTTTGGTTAAATGAAGGTTTTACGGATTTTGTGGAATGCAAGATAATGGGACGCTTGCAGGGAACCCAGGAGATGGACTTTATGATGTTGAGGAATCTGACCGATTTAAAGGAGTGTGTAAGTGTATACACTCAGAAAAAAAATCGCCGTATATTTAAGAAATTCGCCATTGTTTTGGCGCCAAGAAAGATCGCCATTATTTTTAAGATTATTTTTTCTTTGAAACTATGGTGATTTTTTCTTGAAATTAAAAAAAATTTCTTCAAAGTAGAAAATTTTTTCTTAATATTATGGCGAAATTTTACTTAAAATTAGGAATTCCATTTCTTAATATTAGCAAAATATTTCTAAAAACTAGAAATAAAATTTCTAAATCTTAGAAAAAATATTTCTAAATTTAAGGAAGAATTACTAAAATTAAGAAATACCTATTGATATTTTTCTAAAATTTAATATCTTTTTCTAAAATTTAGAATATATTTTTGCTGCTCTGCTTGCTCCGCACCCACACAAACCAAGAAGCCCACCCCCCACCTCCCCTCCTTTTTTTTTTTTTTTACTTACCCTTACTGGGATTCGAACTCAGGACTTCGGCACTCTAACCACGAACGACGGACATCTTAACGCTCACCGATACAATAGTGTCGCGCGAGACGGTGGCGAAATGACAGTAAAGAATGCAATCAAGACCGGTGGTAGAATGGCAAGACATTTGCCGGGCAGCCGCCAGGTCGTGGGTTCGAATCCTATTCAAGGCATTGACATAAAAATTATTTTTATTTTTTCTTTTTTTTTCTTTTGTTTTTTAGTTTTGTTGTTTTTAAAATTTTCTATATTTTTCCGATATTTTTTACAATACACTGAGGTCTCAAATACATTTTTTCATCAAACGCGAAGCTCGTTACTGCAAGCATCTTTCCTAAAATTTAGGAAATTATTTTCTTGTTTTTAGGTAAAGACGAGTGCATCGTTTTTTCCTTTTTTTTTTTGGTAAAGACGAGTGTATCGTTTTTTTTGCCTACTTTTAGGTAAAGACGAGTGCATCGTTTTTTCTTATTTTATGGAAATTTTTTCTCAATTTTAGGGCTTTTTATTTTAATGCTTAGTTTTTTAAAATTCAGGTCAAAATTTCACCAATTTAGGAAAATTTTCTTAAATTAAGGGCAAAACCATTTTATGGCTAGATTTTCTTAAGTCTAAGATAAAAATTTTCTGAGTGTAACTTTTTCAACAAACTCTCCATTGCTCTGTCACTGTCAATGCACCAAAATCAAATGAAATCGACGCCGTGCAAAACGAACATGCAGCAGCACCTTTGCTTCGGTTTCTTTGAGAACTACCGTTATGTTAGAGCAAAGAACGAAATATAATTTGCCGTCCGCGCCGAGAGATACACGCCCAAGGTGACGTTAGGAGAGAAAGAGCGATTTTTAATAAACAAAAATTTAGAAATCTTTCTAATTATTCTTTAAGAAAAAAATTTTTTGTAAAGACTTTTTTAATTTCATTTTTTAGACAATATGTTTAAGAAAATCCCAAAAAATATTTTTATTTGCAAATTTTTTCGGAAAAATATATAATCGATATTAGAAGCTGTCTTACGCTATTGTCCAACTTTTTACTCCTATTTAAATTTTGATATGCTTTTTTAGAGATACACGCCCAACGGTGACGTTCAGGAGAGAAGAGAGCGATGAGCCGATTTTCTAGTTTTCAGAAAGGACTTTTCTCAAAAATAGAAATCTTTCTAATTAATATGGCGCTCATTTATTAAGAAAGAAGCTGCAAATTTTTTAGAAAGAGACTTTCTTAAAATTGGGCATTTAATAGGCAACAATATTTTTAAGAAAATCATTTCTACAAAATAGAAATAAATTTTCTAAAATATATAAAAATTTTCTCATTTTAAAGGCGACTCAAACCAAGAAAAAATTTTCCGCAATTTAGAAAAATTTTCTATTTTTAAGAAAAAAATTTCTTAATTTGAGAAACTTTTTTCTGATTTTAAGAAAAACAAAATTTTTATGGCGAATTTCTAAAATATACGGCGATTTTTTTTCTGAGTGTAGAAAGTAATTAAAATGTAAATTAATAAACATTTCCTTTTAGATACTTACCCAATTATCAAAAACTCCAGAGTTAACCAAACTGGTGGTGGATCTAAGCAATTTGGCACCCGATGATGCTTACTCTACGGTGCCCTATATCAAGGGTTCGACTTTTCTTTTCTATCTGGAAGATGTAGTAGGTGGTCCTACAATGTTTGAGCCCTTTTTGCGTTTTTACATTAAGAAATTTGCTTACAAATCAATTGAAACCGAAGACTTTAAGCAGGCCTTTTGTGAATACTTCGAGCATAAGGGAAAGCTGGTTGAACTGAGTCTCATCGACTGGGATTTGTGGCTTAACGGCGAGGGCATGCCTCCTATAATACCCAAGTAATTATGGTTTCTACTTGAAAAAGATTTACAATTAATGTTTTTTTCTATTCTTTAGATTCGATGAATCCCTATCTAAAGTCACCCAAGAGCTGGCTTTATTATGGAGCACCAAAACGGTACCAGAGCTGCTACTAAGTCCACAACTGAAACACTCCATTTCCATACATCAGTTAATCGATTTGCTAAGCAAACTCATTGAATGCCAAGAGATAGTGGCTTTGGATGAACGTAAAATTGAACTACTGGAACACACTTACAATCTAAAGCAAACCAAGAATGCCGAAGTGCTTTTCCGTCTCAATCGTTTGATCATACGCTCACGTCTGATCAATCGTCTGGATCAAATACTTGAATTTGCCAATTCCAACTTCCGCATGAAGTACTGTCGTCCCATTTATCGAGATCTGGCAGCCTGGCCTGAGGCCAAACCGCAGACTTTGCTTACTTTTCTCCGCGTCAAGCCGCAAATGATGTCCGTTTGCTCGCATGCCATTGAAAAGGATTTGGGTTTTACTTGAATTATTTTGGTTTTTATTAAAAAATAAGCAAAACTACGTTTATAACAAGTTGATTTCCATTTCCATGCCATGAATTTCTAATCGAATTTTGCTTGTTCTTTTTTTTTGTTTTTTAATTTTCAATAATTATTTTCGTGCATCTCGCTTTGCCAATATCAAATTTGTTTCGTATAACTAATCAAATGTTTTTCGAGTGCTTTGCGACAATTTTCTGTTGTTGTTGTTGTTTAAATTCTTTAAAGTTCTTACACACACACAATTATTAAATTTATTATTGTTGTTTGCTTTGCTCTGGCTGCTTAAATATTTTTGTTTTCGACAAGTTTTGTTTTCTTTTTTGTTTAAACTATTCAACAATTTGTTTCTTTTACATTGACCAAAATGCAACACGCCCTCAACTTTGTCTTCATGCCGTCGTCGTCGTCGTCGTCGTCCAGTTTGAGGAATAAAAACTATCACGCACTAGAATTATCATTGGAACGGGACGTGGATGGACCGGCACCCATTTCATCGCCTAGGACGAATGTGGGACTCTGGCGGGACGTGTGATAGTGATAGCCCTCGCGATAACGCTGATTGGGTTTAATGCGTGCGGTTTGTGTGTGACCCAATGCTGGACGCTGATTGTTGAGCTCATTGGGTCGTTTGGCTGTGTGGAAGAGATGGTGAAAAGAGAGAAAGAAATGGAGATTAATATAAAGTTTAAGTATTAAGGGACTTTCTTAGAGATTTAGGACACACAAGTGCAAGGGTTAAGTATTGATTATGGTTAATTAAGCCATTTTAGAATCGAATTCATGTTAAACTCATAAAGAAGAGGCCAAAGGAAGCCTCAAGGGTATAAAGCAGTGATCCCCAGCCATGCCCCGGCGGGCCCAACAATTTTGGCAAACCCTTGTTTTTTGGGGGCCCCACGGAAAGCGGGGCGACCCCCCGCTTAGTGGGGGAAGGAACTTAAAATTGGTCAGTCGCAGCCTGTGCGTCGAGTGGAGCACGTCGACGGCGCTTTGCCTACGGGCTGCACTGCAAGAAATTACAATGGCTACTCTTCATATTTGTATATATTATTATATTTAATTTATTTTTTTAATACTGAAATTGCTAAAATACAAGCATTCAATTTTTTTCTTTAAAATTACGTATATATCACATTTATAATTATTTATTATTTTATTTGTTTATTATTTTGTTTTTATACCCTTGCAGAGGGCAAGGTCAGTATGACGAGCTGAGTTCATTTAGCCTTGTCCATACAAAATTTATTCAGAGAACGATATTTGCCCGTCCTTTTTTTATAACTAGGTAAAAACCCCAAAAATGACAAAAGCCGTTACAAAATAGGAATTCACTTGACTTCTGGGTTTCCAGGCACCGGAAGATCGCTTTGTAACGGCGAAATTACGTCATTACGGTCGCGAACTGTTGCGTCGAATCTACCTGATTTGTAGAAAAAAGGGTTCAACTGCAACAATCTCACAGCACAAGTGCAAAACACTGCAATTTTCGTTCATGAAACCGGATAGTTCTGTTTTTTTTGGATTTTCTTAGCCCTTTTTTTGCCCTTTTTTATGACTTGACCATTTTTTATGACTTGACCCTTTTTTAAAAAAAACCACAATTCGCGGAAGTGCACCTGAAGATGCAAAAGAGGCCACAGAGTGTCAGAGGGTGTTTGAATAGAAATTAGTTTAAATCGATTCTCCGAACGGTAAAGACTATTAACTGTTGCTGTGCGTGAACTGACTTAAATTAAATTTGAGATTTGTCCAAGTGTTTTGTGTTCCAGAATTTTTCATTAGTGCGCGCTTACTGAAAATATTGCGTACGCGAGTGCTGTGGACTGGATCCTGCTGCCCAAGTACTTTTTTCAAATATTTTAATTTAAACTTATTATCTAAACATAATAGTCTTTTTTAAGACTCTTTTGTCACCATTGTATTATCTTTTTCAGGTTAATTACAATTTATATTATCTTTTTCAGGTTTATTTATTTTATTCGAAGTCAGTAAGAAAAAAGTATTTAGGTTTCATTCGTTCATTGGTGGTCAACTGCGCCGGTTGTTCGATAAGCGAAAAATATGTGGGACCTCGAATGGGAAAGCAAATATTTTTTTTCGTTAAATTTAACTAATGAAGCTGAATGCATGGTATGCAATCGCATTATAGGTAAAAAATACTTATATAATATAAAGCGCCACTATAACATTCATAAGGAGTTGCATAATAAAAGCGATGCGGAGCCATTCACACAAACCGATAAACAAAAACATTTTTAAAACAATAACTCATTTTGCCGCAAATCCCACAATCGCCTACTAGTCCCTGACTTGCTCCCAATTTTCCGCAGTGCAAGGCACACAATACATTCACAAACATTATAGCCAACATGGTACGTCTATGTTCAAGAGTCGGTAAGTCTAAAAGCTTTAGTCTGGATAAATAAGGGGGAAGCCTCAATTGTGGATCCCAACTCAAGTTGCGAAGGGCTAACAAAAAGGAACTGCTTCTGGACGGATTCAATGCCCTTACGAGATTGATTGGAATTCAAATCAACCTGAAGCAAAGCAGAATCATTGGGCGAATTATGGCTCAGGAAGATCTTTAAGTCATCTGCGTACATAAGTGCACGAGAATACTTAATTACATGAGGCAGGTCGTTAATAAATAGCACGAAGAGAAGAGGTCCAAGATGGCTGCCCTGAGGAACTCCAGAGGTCACAGATACTGGATAAGAGGTGCAACTATTAAATACAACTTTCTGAGTTCTAGACTGAAGATAAGATGAGATCCAATTAAGAAGACTTAACGGAAATCCCAACAAATGCAATTTTAGAACTAAAAGACAATGAAAAACACTGTCAAAAGCCTTACTAAAATCAGTAAAAATAACATCTGTTTGCTTGCCTTGCCTTGAGTAAATTCTAGTAAGTTTGTAGTAATGGATCTATTTTTGACAAATCCATGCTGATTCGGTGAGATAAACGGGAAACAGGTGAGTGTTGGGTTGAAGCAATACCCCTGTAGTTAGAAATATCAGACCGTGACCCTTTTTGTGTAAGGGAATAAAAAAAGATTCTTTCCAAGTAGTAGGAAATTTAGACTGCTCAAGTGATTTGAAAATAAGATGTATAAGGTAGGCAAGCGAGTTTGCGCATTGCTTTAAGACGCACGAAGACATTATCAGGTCCAGGAAAAAGGTTATATTTTAACGATAGTAAACCATTTAGGACAGAAGCGAATGAAATCGATGGACAACGTATGAAATCATATGAAGAAATAGGGTATGAATACCCATTACAAGTATCTGACGACGAATATGCTGATTGAAAGAATTTTTGCGAAGAGATTTGCAATATCAATGTCAGTAGAGGCAATTTCATGCTTGTAGAAAAAAGAGAAGAAGGTAAATTTTTTCTAAAATAAGGATCGTTACAGAAGTTACTTTGAACTTGAGAAAGTATTTAGCAAATACGATTTTGGGCTTGGTATTTCCTAGCAGTCGAGTATTTAGAATGTGGTGTTTTCTCTTTTTTAAGTTTGAAAAGACCAGACTTCACATTTTTTAAATGTCTAAGCTAACAACTCCATGGTGCATTCTTCTCAACACTCTTTACTACCTCCTGAGGGATAGAAATATCAAATAACTCGTAAAGCTTAGAGTAAAACAAATTGGTTGCAGTTTCAACGCAATGAACTTGATTAAGATATGACCAGTCAGTAAGAAACAAATTATTCAAGAGTATGTAGTATCTTAAAGCACTTGAGCACTGCCTTAGTCGGCTCAACCACCTCAGCTTTGCTGGGAAGATCCAAATTAAGTTCTATGGTATGATAATTGTCCTCAGGACAAGAAATCGGAGATGCACGAGAAACAAAAGCACACGGATTATCAGTAAATAATAGATTCAGTATACGATCAAGCGAATTTTTACGAAATTAGCTTGAAGTAAAGATAATCCAAACATGATGTCCAAAAAAGCAATGCTGACAAGAAGGTAGAAAAAAATTCGGAACCAGGAGAAGGGACCCAAGAGACTAAGGAAGATTAGTCACCCACGACGACTTGAAAATCACAGTCGCGACAGGATTTAGAAATAAACTCTCTGCTTATAATAAGTGGGACTCCTCAGAAGACGGGGGAACTTAGGAACAGCTCAGGTAAATAGTGGAATCACCAATGCGCACAGAGACACACACAAACTCAATGTCGTCAGTATTAGGAATAGAATAGATGAATAGAATAGATGCGTTAAGATCATGCTTGACAGCAATTAAAACACCACCTCCATTACGGTTGTTACGGTCAACTCTATAAATGCAATAAGAATCACACAAAATCTCACTATTCAGAATATTAGGTTGAAGCCAAGTCTCAGTCATCATTAAAATGTCGGCTTCGAAAGCAAAACTATTTAAGTAGAGGGATTGAAGTTTACATCTGATTCCCCTTAAGTTCTGGTATTTGATGACGAGGGTTGAATTAAGTTTTTTGAAGACCTAGGAAGAGTGCCAGTATTAGTCTTGGGCTTAGGCTCGAATTCACGATCAATAAAATTCGGGCCAAAGATCAAGATGCAAAACGGTCCAGTATAGAAGGTGGTACGAAAATTTTAAAAGAGGATATTGATCGAGTTTTTACAAATTTATATTTTGAAGCCATTATGTCAGAGCATCCAGTAGCATTGATTAAGAAGTTCTTAAGGTCAGTCTCAGTGATATCATATATAATGGCTTCATTTCTTCAATGTTTTTAAGGCTTTCTATTGACTTCTTCAAGCTTTTAATGGTTTTATATCAGAGGCCGTCGGGTCGCTATCTGGCTAACTCCCAAAAGCAGCGCAGTCGAGACACACACACAGTATAAGCTCGTCGTGTTGCTTCGGCGCTCCACTGCGCAGTTTGTTCCGCTCTTGTTAAGCTACATTGCTGCTATTGCTGGAGAGGAAATTGAATCAGTTTTTGTGTTGCTCGCAGCTTCGTAACTGTTGCTGCTTACACATGCCACTGCCAAAATGTTTTTTCGGCCCCTGTTTTATATTTATTTTTCATATCTTTGCTTTTTTCATGTTTTCCAATTCACCTGCCGCTGCAGTCTCTTAGAAAAGTAGGCAAATGGCCCACGAGATTAGGCCATTTCGTACACTAATTTGCCTTAGCTTGGAGCTTCTCAAAGTCTACACAAAGCTTAAGAAGAAGTAGAAAAGCTTTATTTCTGGATTGTTTTAGTTCGCTATAATCCTCTAAAATGGAGGACACTCTGGGTAGTCCCTTTTCCAAAAACAGGTTCATATAGCCACATGAGCTCCAAGAATACAGTCAGATCAGCCTCATCTCCCCTTTGTAAAACCGCAATAGAAAATTCTGGACAGATTTCAGAATCAGAACGCTTACACCCAAGCGCAATCGGGAAAAGCCACACAACTCTTCCAGGCGGACTCAATCGGAGTGGAGCACAGCGATCATAGTACACAGAGCCACATCTCAGAGCGGAATCAACTTCTTTCGCCTCTACTATTTAGGCTATTTACACTGACACGAGTCGATCGCATGCCGAGGCTTGTGCCAAGAGAGCAAAAAGCTTTTTAGTCGCTGGTCAGCAATCGATGAAGTAGGTCAGAGCTGGTTTGCGTCGTACAAAACGCTGGTCTAAAGAGTATAATCGGGGGTGTCCTGGAAATCTCTAGATATTTCGGTTTCGGTTGATTGGCAAATCGCTCGAAAAATCCGTCGGTGTCTTAGAACTTCGAAAGATTTCATTATACTCTGTACCAAAGTTACATACAGTAGCGGACATAGAAATCCGGACACCTAGGTATAGCCTCTATATGCAAACTTTGAACGGGCTTAAAATATGTAAAAAAGGTTCAATCAGTTTGGATGTTTTTTCGTGTTATCTAGTAAGTATTTAGTTTTAAAATACCGCTCAGTTTATTGCGTCCTAAGCTTTAGGTGCGAAAAAAAAAAAATTGAAACATGTCGAAAATGACTGAAGCTGATAAAGGTGCCATATTGGCTTTGCGATCGGAAAATTTAAGCCTCCCGCGATATAAGCGCTAAATTTGGCTTTAGGAAATCTTCTGTCGGGGATTTCTTAAAGAATTTTGAAAAAAACCGGAACTCTGAAGCGAAACCCTGGGACAGGAAGAAAGAAGAAGACCAACGACCAGGAAGATCGTATTATAAAGCGCTTAAGCATGGCCAATCGATTCAAAACTGCAGAAGATATAAGATTCGAGTTTGTTCAGTCGGAAGGAGTTGATATTAGCACTCGAACAGTACGAAGACGCCTTCAGGATGCAGGACTTAATGGGCGCAGACCAGCAAAAAAAACGGTTTTAACCGTTAAAACGCGTAAAAAACGGCTACAATGGGCTAAAGAGCACGAATCTTGGACATTAATCGATTGGAGGAACGTTGTATTTTCAGATGAGTCCAAAATAAACCTCTTTGGTTCCGATGGTATATCCTACGTGCGACGTAAAGTCGGAGAAAGGTTCAAAAATGAGTGCCTACGACGATGCTTTTCTTACTTTGGAGTTGGAAATCTGGCACTAATTGATGGAACAGTAAACGACAAAAAGTACCAACAAATTTTGGACGATCATCTTGTACCATCTATTGAGGAGCATCTTTCGTATGCCGATGAAATAATTTTTCAGGACGACTCTGCTCCTTGCCATCGTGCAAAATCGGTAAGTTATATTTTTTTTAAATTCCTTTATTTATTGTATAAATGATACCTAAGCTCTTAACTTTTTAATGTTTTCTTTTTTTAGATTCAAAAATATTTGAAGCGGGTTGGAATAACTTCGTTGGCCTGGCCAGGCAATAGTCCTGATTTAAACCCGATTGAGAATCTTTGGCATATTTTAAAGGTTAAAATAACGAAGAAGGAACCCAAAACTGCAAAAGAGCTTGATTCAATTGTGGAAAATGTTTGGTACAACGATATAACCGTTGAAACAATCCAACATCTAATGAATTCTATGCCGACACGGATCAGCATCAACAGCCGAGTCGATATAGCCATATCCGTCTGTCTGTCCGTATGAACGCACAGATCTCAGAGATGGTAAGAGATAGAGGTTTGACATGTATGGGACTTATGCTTCTTATACTTGCAGGCAGATCAAGTTTATTTTCAATTTTTGCCACGCCCCCTCCCGCCCTCGCAAATTGGAAAAAACGTAATATCTTCCACAGTTTTATAGATAGACGGTTCGTTCCTTCTGGACATATTTAGTAATCAGGATTATTTATCAATCCGCCAAAGGAATGGTAGAGATAGGATGAACGGAGGTAAAGATATGAGCAAACGAAAATTCAATATATCTGGGCTGCTCCTGCAGCAGCAAAACACATACATATTTATGTAGATGTATGTATATATGAGCAACGACTACACAGCAAAGTGATAGCCAACAATATTTTAGGACAAATTTTTATTTAACGATTCATTCTGGATCGTTGTGGGTGTGATGACCCCGCCCCGCCAAAAATTCCACCTTTTAAATGAATTAAACCTGCAAATATATTGTCTGAGTAATTCCAACAACGAAATCCTATACAAAACCTAACAGCTATGGCTAGCTCATTAGATCCAATTGGTTTCTTGCAGCTAACTGGGACGCTTTCATTTCCCCCCTTCCCTTTTCCACATACACAATATTGAGAGAGAGAAACTAGAGATGGTCGCGGGACAAATATATAACCCGATACCCTTCTGACTACTAAGACGAGAATTGTTTAAATTGCAAATAATACAAAAAATAGTCTAGTTCTTTAATTCTAACATAATATCAAGCAATCACAATGATGTTAATTCATTCTGGTCACTCCGGAGTCCCGCTTAGTTTCGATCGATTACGCCCATCTCTAGCTCTGGCAAATGCAAAGGTTTTTTTGTCTGCGGCGCGTGCCAATCCTTTCTCTCTGCCTCTCTCTCTCCTAATTATACTCTGTACCAAAGGTACATAGAGTATAATAAGTTTGTGCAAAAGTATGTAACAGCACCTTAAATGATAAGTATTTAAGCAACTTAAGTCGCTATTGCAATGGCCTCCTCGTGGTGTTCCCTGGATACCGATTTTATATAATATAATCGGGAGCAAGTGCGAGCGGCAACGACCCATGGTGCAGAGTATTATATAGTCGGGCTTGACCGACTTTCTTCCTTGTTTTCTTTTTAGCGAGTCAACCCACCCGACAATTTCTCGTACGAGAATTACGTAAGTCTTCTAAAAATCGAAGTCTGCTTTTTGTTAGAGTTGCGGGTTTCAAAAGGACATCAGTTATTACGATAGTTTCTCTTAAGTTTTAAGTCCGTTTTTCCTTAGTTTTCGATCCGTTTTTGACACGTTTTCGCTTTCAAGAAAGTTTCGAGAATCCGAAAACGTGTATCGAGAATAGAGAACACTTTGCAAATTTCGCGGATTCGTCTACACTGGTCGGCATATATATTTTGTCATAGGATTCATTTGACTAATAGACTCATGAACTAAGAACCGGTGCATTATTAGAACCGAAAGTAATGATGAAAGAGAAGTGCAAATTAATAACTGTAAATATGCCTTTTGTTTTTTCGTTCTGCTGATAAGAATGCCGGTAAGCAACGATTTTTGCAGCGGCATATTTATTTTGTCATTGCGTGATTTAGTTGTTTCTAGGCAAGCTGAAAGTGTTGTTCAAGAATATTATTACAAGTTTTCATTAATATTGCATAAAGTCGTTTTTTTTAATATTTAAAATGGTTAACAAATCTGAGCTGAGCACCAAAATAAGATCAGAAATTGTGATCAAATATAACTTGGGTGTTTCCGTAATAATCATCGCTAAGGAATATAATTTGTCTCGTCAGACCATTTATTATCAAATCAATAAATATAAAAAATGTAACGATGTGATCAATGTTCGCCGTAAAGGCAGAAATCGAAAGACAGGAGCTGATGCCGACCGTCTTATCGTCCGTGCTTTTAAGAAGGACCCTCTAAAAACACCAAAGGCTGTGTCCTTGGAGTGGAATGAGACTGCATCCACTTCCATAAGTGACAGAACAATACGCAGGCGTTTGATTGAAGCAGATATGAAAACATATATTGCAATGCCAATACCTTTTATCACCCCAAAAAATAAACTAAAGCGATTGGAGTTCGCGAAAAGGTACATCGCCAAGTCCGCTTCATATTGGCGTAATGTCCTGTGGACGGATGAGAGTAGTTTTGAATTCCACGCATCTCAAAAGAAAGTTTTTGTACGAATTAACAAGAATTATCGTAAAAAATGCTCTGTGTGTCAAAGAGTAAGCCATGGGGGTTGGAAGCGTAATGTTCTGGGGGTGCAGTTGCATATAATGGTGTGGGAGACTTGGTTCCCATAGACGGATCCATGAACCAGAACCGATATTTAGAAACCTTAAACGATAATGCGTTTCCCTCCGGCGTCAGATTAATAGGAAAAGAATTTATTCTCCAACAGGACAACGCTCCATGCCATAAGGCCAGAATGATTACTAGGTTTTTAAGAGATGTTGGGGTGGAAACCCTCGATTGGCCACCACAAAGTCCTGATTTAAACATTATTGAAAATGTGTGGTCGCTAATAAAGCGAAATAGAAGCACTGATCTGACCAGGACAAAAGCAGAAACTATCACTGAGGTCACAATGAATTGGAAAGATATTCCTTTGAAATACCTTCAAACCTTGGTCGATTCCGTTCCGAATCGCCTCCAAAAGGTCATAGACACCAAAGGAGGTTATATTTTTTTTATTAATTTCCAGTTTAAAATAGATTTATAAAACATAATAGTGAATTAAGATGTAAAAAAAAAATTTTTGTCAAAATACTTATGCCACCTATGAAATTACTTAGTTTTTAGTTTTAATTAAATAAAAAATCTAAATCAATGTTAAAAGTGAAAAATTGTTATATTTATAATTTAATACATTGTAACTAAATGAATTATGTACAATCCATAAATACTTTTTCTTTAAAATAAATAAAAATTTTCATACTTAAAATAAATATGAAAATTCAAAACGAATTTAACGTTTTCCGCAAATAAGACATAGCCTACCAAACTTTTTTTAATTATAAAAAATGAATCGTTAAGATCGGTTCAGCGGTTTAGACGCCCATAAGGGACAAACAAACAAACATACCTAGATCTGAGAGCAAAATCAATACCGACAATGGCAAATCCAAATATCTAACAACCAAACTAGCAATGGCCTATCGAGGTGACCGATTATAAGGATGACTAAAGAAGCGCTGCTGTTTCCTCAATTAACTACAACTACAAATAAAGTTGGAGACCTAGCCGGTCAGCTACCTACCACTGCATCTAAGCAATCTAGATGAGCACTTGAAATAGCATTACGTCCGCTCTTACACCCTTTTGTGGGGAATTTTTGCACTCATGTTGCTTTGCAATTCCCAAGCAGATATGGCATTGCTGGCATGGAGAGTGATGCTGCTGCTTTGTGGTGCTGTGCTCTCCTTGAGCGGGCTAAAACTTGCTACATAGTTTGACAAATTATTTTTAATGAAATAATTTTAAGCAAAAAAGGAAAGCTGATCTAAAATTGTTGTTTGATTGGAATTTTGGCGAACATACTTTTGAATCTGTGGAGCTTTTGATTCAAGAGTGATCGATCTTAGACTGGATATACACGGTGGAGTAAACTTAAGTTTTGTAAAAGCTCTTGCTTGAAGGAAAGAGGTGTAGAGGGGCAAGCGACACCACTACACCTCTCTCCTACAATAGAAAGCTTTTTCAAAAACTTCATGAAGTTTGCTCCACCTTGTAAATCCACTCTTAGACTGGATTTACACGGTGAAGGAAACTTTCAGGAAGTTTTTCAAAAAGCTCACGCTTGTAGGAAAGAGGTGTAGTGGTGTCGCTTGCCCCTCTTCACATCTTTCCTACAAACAAAAGCTTTATTAAAAACTTCATAAAGTTTGCTCCACCGTGTAAATGCAGTCTTACTCTTGAACCTGAAGAGAGCTTGATACAAGAACGAACATTCTTGGCTCATTTAAGAATGAATAATCTGGTATTAGAGTACGTTTAGCACTTGATTCTAGTATTTTTCCA
Organism: Lordiphosa collinella; assembly: GCA_018904265.1. Lineage (NCBI taxonomy): Eukaryota > Metazoa > Arthropoda > Insecta > Diptera > Drosophilidae > Lordiphosa > Lordiphosa collinella. The sequence goes on from JAEIFV010000807.1 coordinate 27,379, forward strand.
CTTGATTTGAGAATGTTTCGTACTTGGTTAAAGTATTGAAGCTCTTGGATCAAGAAAAAGGGTGGATCAAGAATTTTCATTTTTATCGAACTTTCGACATCAAACATTCTTGATCCAAGTACGAAACTCTGTACTTTTTTCTGAGTGTAGGATCCCTCCTATTCTAAGCCTAAAGGAAAACTTACTCTTACAGCACTGTGGAATAGCCACTATCATTACCAAAACCTATCAAAGACTTGTGATTTGTTCAAACTCTCTATTTTACTCCAAGATTTCCTACATAGCATGCTGTCTAACAGGTTAAAGAGATGGCTGTTAAGGACACAGCTCAACAGTAGTAGAAGAACTAATCTGAACTATCTGATCTATAATGAGACGGATTGCTTTCTTTTAGTAAAAGACTTTTGCTAATTCTCACTTTTCTTCATTCCAGGTGTATTCCACTTTTATTTAGTAATGCTTACCAGGTATATAAGGCTTTTGATTATAGGACGATTGTTGTTGTTGTTGGTTATATGCATCGATCGCCGTTGCATTACCATTGTGATGGCTATTTTGCTGATACGGCGTCAGACTGTGACCAGTTGGCTGTAGCTCGGTGCTGTTGATGGGACTCATGGGTGTCATTTCGCGATCCTCGATAAACAGTTCGCTGGCATCGTCGGGCACCTGGCGGTATTGGGTCCAAGGCCAGGAGGCCACGGCCGACAAGAGAAATGCCTCCAAGGCGCACAGGTAACCTATCAGCTGTGTGAAAAAGAAAACGGAGATTAGGTTGAGAACTTCTTCAATTCATCTGGATACTCACCCCAGTGGCTAATAGCGTGTCCCTGGAGTGTTTGGATACCCAGGTGTATTCTGTGGCATAGAGCACCATGTGGACGAGTAGCGTGGAGCTCAAAATAAAAATTAGGCCTACACTCAGGTACATCCACGTATTCTGTTAAGGAGTAAGCAAGGATTAGGCACTGACACATCCCAGGCAAATCGATTTCGCTTACCACTTTCGTCCAATTGAATGGAAACATGAGCGCTATATGTGATATATCCAGAAACAGCATGAGACATGTGATGAGTAGCGAGAAGAGGGCACAGAAGACCATCAGTCTCAGGCGTCCGATGAGTGGCAGTAGAAAGAGACCCACCTGCACGGTGCCCGCGGAGCACTCGCAGGCCAGGCAGGCGGCCGAGGATAACTGTGCGATAAGTATACGGATTAGTAAGTAGGTTCACTGGGAGCTGCTTCAACCTACCACCAATAGTATGCGCACAATCCCTGTAGGCGTTTTCAAGTGTTGCGGATCACAGTGTAGGGCCACGCCCCAGGGCAACGGCGTCTGTCCGCTGCGTTGTTTGTAGTTGGCATGCGAGTCCCACGACGTGCACGTGCCCAGCGGCGACTCTAGCGATAGCGAGAGCTCACCGGCCCTGCTGCCAGCTATTTCAAAGTCCTGCTCATCGTCCAGCTGACAGCAGACCGGCTCCAGCTCCAGCTCACGTATCTCGTCCAGCAGCAGTTCTATCTCGTCCGTGCCATATAGATCAGATACAGACGGTATAAAACGTTGGGGTTGTTGCATTGCCCGTTGCGGGATGTGTCCCACATCACCGTTGCGTGGCCTGAACGAGCGGAAAACTGCGGCGCTGCCTTCTGCAAGAGAGTGGGGGGGGGAGAGAGGGGCGTAAGTGTGCTTCATAAACAGTTAACTGTCACTCGACTAATGAGCCCAAGCTCGCGCATAAACCCAAACGTAATTTGATAGTTGTCGAAGCTGGCGCACCGCCTGTCACTCATACGCCAGGTGTGCGCTGCCAGGCAACACCCAAGGGTGCTGCCAATCGCTCAACCCCTAAAGGTGGGGCATTCTGATGAGATGGAATTTGTAGATAGGCAACAACAGCTTGGTAGGCGGAAAACTTAAAATATTAAAAGAAAAATTGACTTTTTGTAGGAGCTTCCTTAATTCAAGAATGATTCAACTTGGTTTTGAATTTGTAAAACTTTTGATTCCAGAATTGATTTACATTATTTTAGAATTTTCATACGTAGATTTAGTTAAGAAATCCATTCTTGTTTGAAGAATGTTTATTATTATCTTAGCTCTTATATAAAACATCCTTGATTAAAGTAATTTTCTATTTTTTCTTAGAGTGTCTTGATATTTCGGCACCCCTGATTCTTATTATACACTGAGAAATATCAAGTATTTCATATTTGAGTCAATACAATAATATGTAAATTATGTTAAAAATAGTCCAAGACTGTTTTCATTCTCGACTTGCTTACTGAGACAAAAATCAAGAAATTTCGTAGTTAAATCACGAATTTACAGTTTCAAAAGATCAATGAGCCAGGCAATACTGGATTTAAGCAAGAAATTCTTGATTCAAGACAGTTTTTAGAAGTCCGGGACTGTTTTAACGGAACTGTTTTAAGCAGGCCTGCAAACCCTAACTATTACAATATATTTAAATGGTCCAAAAGTCCGCGAAATTTGCAATATATTTGAGTTTATATTGTTAAGAATATTTGATAGTTGGTAATTGTAGACGGGTAAAAAGGATGTAAGGGCCAATAGGTCCAAAAAAGTTTTGAAAATTTGCCAAATTCTGTAGTTTGGCAATTGTGTAGCAGTTGCTTTCTCTGATAGAAGAATGCCGTACAGCTCATTCAGCAATCAAACTATTGAACAACCGACATGTAACATTGCAAAACACTCCGCAATGGCCAAAGTTTTTGTATCGTCTAACATCATCCTTTTAAGCATTCAAAGCTCTGCGCAATGATTTGAGATGTTTTTGGAGCCGCAATTATTTTACTCAGCAAAACACGAGAATCTTATTTGTCAACTTACCTCAAATCATCAAATCTGTGGCGCTTGTGAGGAAACTTTAACTGGCAGCTGACATTAAGGTGTTTTGAGTCCATCTGCTAAAGATTTCTCAAGCAATTTGCGGTAATGGTCGAGTTCCTATCGGCAGAACCGAGCGGACAATATCGTCAAAGTCGGGAGATTCAGGGGAAAGCATCATGTTGGACTCAAAATAAGCATTCGGTCCACAAAAACTAATCGCTGACCGGATTTTCTCACTTCGAACAATTTCTCACTTCAAGAACTTTTTTTTGAGAACGCAAATCTTGGTGTGAGTTGATATGTTCCGTTTTGAGCATATAATAAATATAAAAAAAAAAAAGGCCCCCCGACCCCAGGCCGACCAGTGTCCAGATCCACTGTTCATTGTCAGGTCCACTGCGTCCATGCCGGCCCAGGTCCAGGTCCGCAGGAGACCATTAGCCGCAACACCCATCGCCTTGGTTATTAATTATAATTAAATAAAAGTTTTTATCGGACCTCACTGGGAGTAGAGCCAAGAACTTTAGTGCGCACAACGACGGCGACCGTCACTGACGCGTCGACGGTTAGGCTATTGCCATGCGTCTGAAGACGCACGTCAGAATGCCCACATATATTTTTCGGTTTGGTTGGTTGCGGTAAGGCTGATTTAGTGCTCATTTCGAAGAACATTCGGAACATTTGTGCTCAAATATTTGAGAGGACATTCTGTTCATTTTGAGATGAAGAAATCTTATTTTCTGACCACGTTTTCCTCTATTGTCGCCTCTCTCAGCACAGTGGGCTGCAGCGCTGTTTTTGTGTGTGATTCATTGCGTTTTTATCTCTGATTTGTGTCAGATAGTCGAGTCCTAAGTTTTGATTTTGTCGTCCCAACATAAATTTTTTTGTTACATATATTGGTCCCGTCTCCAGCGCATGGTATTTTGTATATTAAATTGTTTTGTCCTTAACGTTGTTATCCTACTTTTCATATTGTTGAATAGGGCCGCCGTGTTGTTGTTTTGTTTTTTTTTTTTTTTTTTTGGATTTTCCGCCAGGTGGTGTATGATTGTTGTTTTTTTTTTTTTTTTTTTTTTTTGACTTGACACATTTTGGGTCTGTTTCCGCTGCTACTCTTATGGTTTTCTTTTCTTATTATTTATATGTTTTGAGGAAAGTCATTCATTGTCAGTAGTTTTGATGGTCAATAAGTTCTCTTCATGAAAAATAGGGTCGCTCGTGTCAATTATCCGCTTGGCAAGATTCTTAGCCGTATTAATTATCATGTTTTTGGGATGTTTTGAATGAAAGTTTATTATCCGTCCTGAGGCTGTGGGTTTTTGATACCAGTTGACTTTTAGTGTGTTGTTTATTCTGTGGACTACGGAGTCTAAAAATGGTAGTTTGTTAATTTCTTTGTTGAGTTTTTTTGTTTTTGAACGTCATCTTCTCGAACTATCGCAAATAAATCGTCAACATATTTAGTTAATAGTCTGGTGGTCTTTACATTTTTTGAGCACTTCTTCCATAACAATGTCTGCTATTATTGGTGAAGCCGGAGATCCCATTGGGAAACGCCAGACCGGATGACTATAGCATATAGCTGCCATAGAAACGATCGGTCGAAAAACGAGTTCTAGTGAGAAAAACTTTTTGTTACAAAGTACGTATTTCTTAGTTTACTATCACTGCCCATGATTTCACTTAGTTTGGTCGAAATCAGAACTAGTTCCAGGAGAAAAACTTTTTTGTTTTAAATGGGATCGCCTACAAATTTCTTAATTAGCAGGGTATTATGCTTTTCCATGATTTGACCAAGTTTGGTCGAAATCAGACATCTATATAGTATAGATCCCATAGAAAAGTAAGGTCCAAAAAGTCCCAGCCAACCAAACGCTCGCAAACGATATCCCAAGCGAGTGAATTGCGTGAGTTAACCCGTCAAAACTCTCGCATACGGGTCGGGAAATGATATTAAAATGATTCATGTGTCGTTCAGTTTGTGGCAGTGAAAGTATCATTCACGATAGTCGCAAGCAATACGGTTACGTAGCTTTAAGCGGTATCTTTTGCGAGACTTTTTTGATATGTACTTGCGAGTAATTTATAATATTTGTTTTTTATTTCGTTAGAAAAACTTTTTTGTTTTCAATGGAAGCTGCAAGGGTATACAAAACTTCGGCCGAGCCGACGTTAACTTTCCCCTATTTTTGTCACTGTTTTAGTCACTCTTTTGGTCACTGTTTTGCTTACTATTTTGTTCACTGTTTTGGTCACTGTTTCGGTCACTTTTCAGTCACTCTTTGGTCACTGTTTTGGTCGCTGTTTGGGTCACTGTTTTAGTCACTCTTATGGTCCCTGTTTTGGTCGCTGTTTGGATCACGGTTTTAGTCACTGTTTCGGTCACTGTTTCAGTCGCGGTTTGGGTCACTGTTTAAGTCTCGGTTTCGCTCACTTTTTCGGTCACAGTTTTGTTCTTTTTAATCTCTGTAAAGTCAGACTTAATATTGACTATAAATCAAACGTTTTTATATGCGTTTCGCGGTTCGGTTGAAAACTTCAGTTCTTCAAATTGGTTTCCAGCTAACCCCTGTCCTAGGTCATCATCATTGTAAATTATTATTTCCATGTTCTCTACATAAGTGCATATTCTTCATAGACCCATTAAAAATTCTATTAAAAGTTATTTACGGCAACTTTGGTCCATTGAATGCGACACAACTTATGGGGCGGCTGTGTGTGTGTGTGTGTGCAAGTCAAACAAAAAGCAACAAGAGCCTAACCCGAGCGCAAGTCGAGCATTGTCTATGCACGTTCATAAATAAGAAATGCAGTCGGGGCCAACGTAGCGCTGAGTGGCGGTTGGACACCCCGCCTCTTCCACTCCTCGCCTGCAATGACAATCAATTTGCATGCACAGCACTTGCACTTCCGCTGGTGGCAGGGTGGAAAGGGTTGAAAGGTGGAAGCCAAAGTCGGTTTATATGCAGATGAGCATAATTGATTTCAAATTGTGCAAAAAAGTGGACTTGGGGTGGGTTCATTGTTTGGCTGTGAAGAGTTTAATGCCATCGATAGATAGCACAGGTCTTGGGGAAGACAAGGACTCTCATTAGGCACTTGAAGTGTGCAGACAGAGATAAGCAGTAGAAGGAGAGGGAACAGCAGCGGCAGCAGCAGCAGCAGCAGGCTTTAACTGGAGCAAGGACAACGCAGGCAGCATCAGCAGCAGCGACTGCAACCCAAAAACTTCGCAAGAGCGAAAATGGTTACATTGCCTGTTGAGGAGAGAGAGCGAAAGAGAGAGAGCACGTATGTACATATGCAGGACATATGCAATCCCCTTCTCCTCCTGTGTTGACTGGCCAGTTGCATTCGGTCCCTAGTCCTTGGAGCATAAGCGACTCGTACCTTCATTTCGTTGCTGATTATGACAAGTCAAGGAAAACTCGAGCTTGCTGGGTCTGGGCATCATCAGTTCTCGGCCATGTCCAAATTGTTGGCATACTCCAAGGAATTTCCTTTGCTGTCTCTGTGTGAGTGTCTGTATGTATGTATGTGTGTGTGTTAATTGCCTGCATGTGTGACATAAAAACCATTGCCTACGCGCTGGGGCCAAGAGTTGAGGGTAAAAAAAATATAACCAATTTAATTTAATTTCCACTTGGCAAACAGCTCATTATCAAAATACAATTGGGACATAATTAATAATTATTAATGGCGACATATGAACTGTGCGCAGTGCTGCCCATTGGCTTTTGTGATCAGAAAGCATTTCAGAAGTGGGTTTTCTGTTAGTTTTGGGGCTGTAGATCACGAAAAAGTTAACAAATTGATCTTCAAGTAAGGACTTGAACTGAACTGCGAAAAGTGCTGCCGAAAATCCTCTCAAAATGTGGTTTTCTGTTAGACTTGGGGTTCTAGATCAGCGATGTTCCTCCATAGCCCCCAGGGACCGAGCACAATCGGCTATTTACACGAACACGAGCCGAGCGCATGCCGAAGTCGGGCATATGAGCGTAAGCAGCGCTCTCTTTGCTTGCATTCGATGCCCAGACGTCGGGCAGGGCAGTTCAAAGCTGGGCTGTGTCGCTTTGATATCGCACACCAATACACTCTCATTTTTTGGCCTCGCTCTTCTTGAACATCGCTGTTCTAGATCACGAATAACTAAAAAAAAATTGGTTTTTATGGGTGCTGCCCAGGCGCGGATTTAGGAATTGACTCTGGGGGGCTAAGGGATCTCAAAAAAAATTTTCTTAGAACGAAATGTGTATTACAGCCAGAAGTAAATCAGAGAGTTCTATGCTTAAATCCAGAATGTTTGATGTCACAATTACGGCAAGAATGAAAATTCTTAATCCAAGAGCGAATTTCTTAATCCAACTTTTGATCCCGAATTTTCTGTTTTATAAGTTCCAGCTCTATTTTATTTCACTTTTTCTGCTTTCTGCATTGAAACACGTATCCTCGCCTATTAAATCCTATATGAGAACGAACAAAACTCGATTATAAGAAAAGAATACCTAAAAAACCGGGTTTTCAACCTATTTATCAGGAAAAAGGTTCATTCAGCTGTTGCCGAAGTGACAAGGATCGTCAACAATAATTACGACAAATTGGAAAAATAATTGAATTTCCTTCATTTTCAGACCTTATGAATTCTCGCAGTTTTTCAGCTTTCACAATTTTAAACTCTCTGTTTGCTTGGATGTCCTTTCAATCTCAACATCAGAAAAAAATAGTTAAAGACAATTACGACTAGTAAATAGTGGCACTGTTAAAAGTTCAGAAAGTTATTTTGGCGCACAAAGCGTATGGCAAAATGGTATACGTAAAATTGTAAGTAAATTTTACCAAGAGGTCATGAAATTAGTATCTGGGGAAAAAGACTTCTAATTTGAAGGTCATATTCAATAAATAAATATGTACATTCTATTCTAAATGGACCGCTTTCCGGAGTCACCATTTTTGATTTCAATAATTTTCGAAATTAGACCCCAACATGACCCAACTTGAGATGTGGAATAAAATGTAAGTGATCCAAACAAAAAAAGTTTTTAAAAATTTATTTTTTTCAAAAACGCTTTAATAAAAAAAAATTTGAAATCCAGCCATTCCAGCCAACAAAAAATATTTTAATCGAAATGGGTCTTTTAGCCTGTAAATGGATTCCAAAAGCCGTATTCAAAAACGTACTCTCGGTTCGAAAGTAAGAGCCCCTTTTTTCCGAAATTTTTAATTCAAATCACATTTTATTACCAGTTTCCTAGTTTTTCAAAAATTACATCGAAAATTTTGAAATTTTTTCTACTTTTAAGTAATCTAATTAAATTTTAAACAATCGTTCATAATATTGCAAAGTTCTTCAATTTGTAAATGCTTTTTACTGCTGATAGCTTTTTGCAATACTCAAAGTATAGTTAGCTTTTCTGAAATTCTTGTTATCTGCAGATATATTGCACTTTGCATATATTTGGTGAACTTATTTTCAAAAAAGTTATCATCACTGAAAATGCAGTTTGCTGTCCTCATTGTGTTTGCTTCTGAACTTGCATTTTGAAAACTTCTGTTCTTTGTTTACAATTAACCAAGTGACAAGCACAAAAGCATACAAATTAAACATATATGATAAATAGGAGTTATTTAGCTGCAAGAAACATAACATCTAATGTTGGCAAGGGTTTAAAAGCTCATCCATGTCAATTTGTTCTCTGTTAGTGGTTGAACTATTGCAGGGGCCAAAGCGATTGCTCTGGCCAGCAGTCCAAAAGATGGCTTTCAGACCCTATAGACCCTCCTCCCCCCTAGATCCGCATCTGGTGCTGCCTCTTTGCTTTTGTTTCTAAAACAAATAAAATGCGAGTTTTCGGTTAGATGTAAGGCTCTAAGTCACGAAAATATAAACAAACAAGAAAGAAAGCCGGTCAAGCCAGACATTAACATACTCTGTACCTGTGAAGTGCTCCCCATCACCGTTGCGACCAGTGCTGCCCATAATAGTTTGTTTTCCTTATAACTTGACAACCGTTCATCCGATCTTTACCATACCTTTTACGGATCGATAAATAAACTTGATTTAAAAACATGTCCAGAAGGTTCAAACCTTCTATCTATAAAACTGACGGAGATATGACGTTTTTTCGAAATTGCGGAGGCGGGAGGGGGCGTGGCGAAAATTAAAAAAAAAAAAAACTTGATCTGACTGCAAGTATAAGAAGTCCCATACACGTCGAACCTCTATCTCTTACCATCTCTGAGTTCTGTTTGTTCATACGGACAGACGGGCAGACAGACGGACGGACATGGCTAGATCGACTCGCCTATTGATGCTGATCAAGAATATATATATTCTTTAATGCCTCCTTCTGGTTGTTACATACTTTTGCACAAACCTAATATACTCTGTGTACCTCTGGTACTGAGTATAAAAATGGGGGAAAGTTAACTTCGGCTTGGCCGAAGGTTTGTATACCCTTGCTGCCTTCATTGAGAACAAAAAATATTTTCTAACTAAGACTTCTTTTCGGACTTCACTTTTCTATGGGAGCAATACTATATAGATGTCTGATTTCAACCAAACTTGGTGAAATCATGGAAAAGCATAATACTCTGTTAATTACGAAATTTGGAGGCGATCCCATTAAAAACAAAAAAGTTTTTCTCACTAGAACTTCTTTTTCGACCGATCATTCATACTGCGGCTATATGCTGTAGTCATCCGATTTTGATAAAACTTTGTAGACATCAACAGCCGAGTCAAAATAGGCATGTCCGTCTGTCCGTCCGTCTGTTTGTCCGTCTGTCCGTATGAACAAACAGATCTCAGATATGGTAAGAGATAGAACTTCGATATATATGGGACAAAAACTTCTTTTACTTGCAGGCAGATGAAGTTTATTTTCAATTTTCGTCACGCCCCTCCCGCCCCGCATAATTTTGGCAGTTTTAAAGATAGAAGGTCGTACCTTCTGATCATATTTAGTAGTCTAGATTAGTAGTCCAGATTCTTTGAGATTTTTCGTATGCACACGAGATAGGAATATGCCTGCCCCTGGTCTAGTTATAAGCAAATGAAGCTTCGCTGCTGCCGTGCAGTAGCAGCGCTGCTTTTAGATGCTACTGCAGCATCTAAATTCACTCTGAGCATACACCTTCGATGGTAGAGAGTATATTATAGTCGGGCTTGACCGACTTTCCTATTTGTTTCTAAGCTGTAAATGGTTTTTGAGATTCCAATAATATAAAATTTAGGACTTCACGAACGTCCGCAACTTAGCGCACTCGAGTTTCAAGCGCTCGCGAGAGTTATCGACCAAATCATAAAATTTCAGAAATTTAGCTCTCTGAGTTTTCATATAAGTTGGTTGTCAAAAGACACAGCTGTAAAATTTTATTTGTGTAGTCAGCTTCTTCTGCTGACCAAAGCTTCCAGATGTACTTTTTCGCCTATAGAGCCTGCTTTTTATGCAGCAACTTGTTGACTTAACTCTTCCCTTCGACCACTTCCTGGTCTATTCAGAAACAATTTGTTGTCTGGTGTTACAATTTAAGCCCTTTTGGGATAGTCCTTGTGCTAACTACTATATACCACTCATAATCCAACTCAAATTTACTACCTTATTGGACTGCTAGTCGGCGTGACATTCCAGTTAGTCACGTGTTCATCCCCAATGTTTTAGTAAATCCCCAATCCCAGAAGCGGGACCCGCATTCCCGTTGTCGTTTTGGCTGTTGCTGCTTTGCGTCACATTAATTACCCGGGTGCTGTAATTATGCGACATAAAACAGAGCGCCAAATCCATTATATAACATAAAGAGCGCGCACTCACACACACACACACACCAACAAATATGTTGGCAACGCACAAAAGTATGCTGCATTTTAATTGAAAAGAGCATTGCAAATGTCGCCAACCGGAAACGGAAGCAGCAGCAGCATAAGTATCAGGTGCTAGGCACCACTTCCCCCCCTAATGAAATATTCATTTGTAATCGATAATTCCGCAAAAAAAAAAAAAAAAAGAAAAGGCAAACATAGCAAAACATGCGGCGGCATAATAAGTAGGAAATTTCGTGCAATCCAAATTGTTCGGTCAGCCAGCCAGCCGCATTGAATGCCGCCGCCGTCCCAGAAATGAGGACAAGAGTCGTGTTGTCTGCAAAATTGTTCCAATATTTTAGAAAATTTATACGCAGCAGTCGAGCCGCATAAATCGCGCAATGCTCCATAGATTTTCGGTGAATGATAAGTTCACGGGGCAGTTCCAACCGTTCAGGTCAGGCATAATAAAATTACAACAAAGGAAAAAGCGGAATAAGAAACTAGTTCAATTCGTGGGGCGGTTGATGAGCCTAAGAACTAAGGAACTACACTAAGAAAAAAATGCGGTATAAAATGCAGCCCAAGCGGACTAATCTTTGAACGATTTCGTTCGTAAATTTTTGTTCACCAAATAAGCCTGACGTTCAAACAAAACACTAGTTGTCGTACATCCGTTCATAAAACATGAATGCAGTGTGTATTGGACTTAGTTATCCCTGATTTCCCTGTTTTGGTGAAATTTTATCTTCACGATCTGGTCACACTACATTACGACAAACGAACGCATAGTTTCGGTTTTTGCACCTATGCTGCTTTGGAATTCCCAAGCAGTTAGAGCAATGCTGCCATGAGGAAACAACTGCTTCTGCTCTGACAACGTAAGTTTTTGGTTCTTAAATCACATGTTCAATTGGCCGGCCTCCTTTGTGGTAAACAAGACTTCTAACGTACAAAGTATAACTAGAATGTACCCTAAAATGGCCCAAAAATGATCGAAAATTGAACACATTGTGTTCCTAAAACGAGACTGCGATGTTCCCAACATGAGCCCGAGATGTTCCACAATTCGCCTTGCTTTTATCCGAGTACGAATAAATCCATCCCTAGCTAATGGTCCACAAACAGACAATGAAGCTTCTGTCACGAGCATGACGCATCTCTCCACAGCTTGAGTGTGACAAGGAAACTTCTCAAATTTCAGTAAACAAGTTCCTAATGAAATCAAGTCCTCCATGGCCTTGTTATTATAACTATTAAGTCTATTAAGGTATAATAAGAGTTCGACGCATGAGCTTGGAGCTCTGGAAGTCAAAACTTTTGAACTTTCATTCCCATTCTATCCTTTCGCTATTTCAATATCTTTCATTTCCTTATGTGGGATGCATCATTTTGTAACCTAGCCATCAAAATACATTCTGGATGCGCGAAGAATGAATTTCTTTGTATGGTTTTTAAAACAATACTCTTCAGATCATTACTCAAAGACAAACTTCTTTAAGCCATGTTAAAAACTAGAGATGACTTTGCAGAGCATATTTGATAAAGATATTACTAGTATGTAAATAATTATTGACTTTCCGACACAGCAAGTTTTTTGCCTATTAAAACTATTAGGGTCTGTTGCGGCACCGTCGAGGCTAAAGAACCAATGGCGAAGTGGTAATTCATTTGCATGCAACCAGCACTCAAACCATTGCAAAGGTCGTTCTTTATGTCTTTCCAATAAACATATGACTCCGTTTTTATGCCCCGAGTTCACAGATGTCCCATCACATCCAATTGCCAGACGAGATGACCAGAACTCAAAAGATTTTTTCCAAAAACTCGACAATATTCTTCTCAATCTTAGCGGCTTTTCACGTAATAATCGCAAGTTGATCGATGTACTCTGAGCCTGGCTCAGATATCAATGAGATAGGTTCTTCACTGATAGTTTTGCGAGATGATAGGTCATAGCTAAATTTTAAAAAAAGTAGGGGAAAGTTAACTTCGGATCGACTGAAGTTTTGTATACCCTTGCAGCTTCCATTGAAAACAAACAAGTTTTTCTAACTTAGACTACTTTTCGGACCTTACTTTTTTATGTGAGCTATACTATATAGATGTCCGATTTCGACCAAACTTAGTACAATCATGGAAAAGCATAACAAACTGTTAAATACGCAGTTTGGAGGCGATCCCAATTAAAACAAAAAAGTTTTTCTCACTAGAACTTCATTTTCGATCGATAATTCATACTGCAGCTATATGCTATAGTCATCCGATTTTGAGAATTGTGTAAAAATATATGAAATAAAGGGTGATTATTTAGCTATTATCTTTTTGGCAACACTGGTTTAAACAGCTCACGCACGTTTCGTGTTTTGTTTCACTGTCAAACATCTTCAGTTTGGTCTATAATTTAACCATGAATCGTCGTACAAACGAACTACGCTTGCAAATTATTGAATTTTATTAACAAAATGCGTGCTCTGTTAAGAAAGTTCATCGCGCGCTTCTTCCATTTTATGGTCAGTTTAATCGACCCACTGAAGCGGCTATTCGGGCTATTGTGACTAAATTTCGCACCAAATTTACATTGTTGGACATTAAACCACCAACACGCTTACGTAGAGTGCGAACTGAAGAAAATATCGCAGCTGTATCGGCCAGTGTTAATGATGACCATCAATTATCGATTCGTCGCCGTTCGCAGCAATTGGGCCTCTGTTACTCAACAACGTGGAAAATTTTGCGGAAGGATTTAGGTGTGAAGCCTTTCAAAATACAGCTGGTGCAAGAATTGAAGCCGAACGACCTACCGCAACGTAGAATTTTTGGTGAATGGGCTCTTGGAAAGTTGGCCGAAGATCCACTTTTTTACCGAAAAATTGTGTTCAGCGACGAAGCTCATTTTTGGCTCAATGGGTACGTAAATAAGCAGAATTGTCGATTTTGGAGTGAATATCAGCCAGAAGCATTGCAAGAGCTACCAATGCATCCAGAAAAAGTCACAGTTTGGTGCGGTTTATGGGCTGGTGGCATCATTGGACCGTACTTCTTCAAAGATGATGCGAATCGTAACGTAACTGTGAATGGTGAGCGCTACCGTGAGATGATATCCAACTTTTTTTGCCCAAAATGCAAGAGCTTGACTTGCATGACATGTGGTTTCAACAAGACGGTGCCACGGTGCCACATAGCACGCGCAACAATGGACTTATTGAGAGGCGAGTTCGGTGAACATTTTATTTCACGTTCGGGACCGGTCAATTGACCGCCTAGATCGTGAGATTTAACGCCCTTAGACTATTTTTTTGGGGGGCTATGTTAAAGCTCATGTCTATACAGACAAGCCCGCTTCAATTGACGCACTGGAAGACAACATTGAAGCATTTATTCGGGAAAAAACAGCCGGAAAGGTGGGTGTATGCCAAAATTGGACTAAGCGGATGGACCATTTGAGGCGCAGTCACGGTCAACATTTGCATGAAATAATCTTCAAACATTAAATTATATGGACCGTACTATCGATTCAAATAAAGATTTCATGCATTTTTCAGAATTTTATGTGTTCCCCTTTTATATATCAAGTACCCTTAATATATCAAGTAATGTCAAATATCTACGTATCTGTTAACATAACACAAGGTTAATTCTCTGTAAGCTGATTAAGATAAAGCTTAATATGCGGTCTTTTGATAAGGGCGTGTCAACTTTCAAAAGAATTCCAAACAAAAGCAAGCGAATAACTGAACAATTGAAAAACTGAACAACTTATTGGCTGAACAACTGAGCAATGCGACTGATTTGAATCAATTTCAGAGAAAAAGAAGAAAGAAAAGATATTGAGCTTATTTAGTCTCCAAGAGCAATGTGTTCAGGGTTTAGGAAGTTTGTGAATTTTGATATTTAACGACTTAAGAAAAGGATTTGTCCCAACGGATTGGGGAATGGTAGATGATAGCCAGTCACAGGGCATTACATTAAGATGTTTGTCATTAGCAATTACGCGTGTTCATCCCTGCCGCAACAAAAGGTACCGAAAGGTGATTAAAGCACACGTTACTGGGTTACGTAAGCTCCTAACGGGATACTTAGCAAGTTGTGTGGTTGTGTGTGTGTGTGTGTGTTTTGAGTGTGTGCCATGCATATCATTGCTTTATGTGTTTATGCGCGAGTCTGAAATGAAACACCTACACTATGTTCAACGTCCCCCGACACCGACACGTGAGCTCCCTTAAAGAAGGCCTCGTCATGTCATGGACGTGGCAACACGCGACGACGACCAATCTGCCTTTTGATCCCCATCCCCTTCGCCCCATCGCGTTTTCACTTTTGTTGGAAATCTTGCATTGGCTTTTGTTTTTACGCTACATAAACACAGCTATTAAATGCGGACTGACCCCAAACGCTGACCGAGCGCGTGCCAGTTTTTCAAAGACTGACCCAATCCCAATCCCTCCCCCCCTCCCATCCTAAGCGGGCGGTGCAACAACCTCGTTTAGCTGCAACCACAACACAGCGCACGGCGACCTTGAACCAGTTTCATTTCTAATTTTGGTTACGCGGAGAACTTTGGATGTCTTGCCATATATTAATAGGACCCTGGTGCAATTATGGCAATTTAATTGGACCAACGCATGAGAACAAGAGGAGGTTCTAGTATGACAGCAAACTAAAAATAAACAAATGAGCCAAGCCAAGGCAAGCCAGAAAAAAAAGAGGAAAAACGAAACGAGTTGGGAGATGTGCGGCGACTGCGCACAGAGAATGTTCGCTCCTGCAGCATAAACTTCGGAGCGGGACTTCGTTTATTGTTATTATGGCTGCAAAAGGATTTCAAGGAAGTGAAATAGCTGCAGACGGGATTTTCTCACCGACAATGTTTTTTTTTTGCCATTCTTTGACTGCCTTTGCCTGCCTGCCAGCCCGTCATTTCCTGTGTGGGTGGGAAAACACATTGAGCTGGCCAACCCCCCTCCCGTCTGCATTTTAGAGTTGACCAAATTCAATTCGATTTGAAGAACTGATTGAATAGTTTGAAACGGGGGAAAATATTATCGGAATGTGCCTTAAAACAGAAATGCAAGCCAATGGGGAACTAGAGTATGCCGGTTTGATTCTCCACTGAGTTCTCTGAGCTACAAAAATGTTATGGACTAAATATTTTATAAACTTTATGGAGTCGAAATTGATTTTGACTGCCCGTTACCCACTTTGTTATTAACTTAAAATACACTTTTTACTCTAAAAGTAGAAGGTTTAAACGACCTTTTGTTTTGTTAGTCAAAAAAGGTCGTGTATGAGAATTCCGGACTATATTTCGTGAAGCTTTATCATACCAATCCACATTGGAAGGCATAAATTGAACCAAAGCAATATGGTATAACTTTTGCTGCAGACTGCACCACACAACTTGAAACAACAAGTTGATCACAAAAGAGTTTGGATTAATGTGTAATTAAACCAGGGATGCAAGTCGTTTCTGAACCTAACCAAACTTAACCGCACCGAACCGCTTATTCATGCTCGTAAAACAGAACCCTAAAACCGAATCAGCATCTGTTTGAAAATGCTGAACCAAATCGAAAACCGAAAAAGTAAACGTTTTGTTTCGGTTCATTTCATCGATAAGTTTGAAGCAAAAATGTATGTAAATATCGGAAATTGTATTAGACTACTAGCTGAATACCCGGCGTCGCCCGGGTCCTTAAGATACTTATGAGAGCGACTGTATTCAAGCTAGTGTTGGCTGCAAGTCGCCATAAACATTTTGGACCGTTCGATTTTTTTCTCTATTTAACCATCTTCATCTTCATTATAATCTAAGCTCATGAATATTTAGCAAATTTCGTGACTTTTTTGACCGCTTTTTTTATCCCCCCTATTTACCCATCTACAATTGCCGTCCATCAAGTCTTCACAATATTATAGGCTCAAATCCAAAACTTGGAAATTTTGCAAATTTCGCAATATTCCATTTACAAACGCCGGCATTGTAATATAAGCACTAAGCGCTTTCATAAATACTCATAAGGTTATTTTGCAAATTTCGCGATTTTTGGACCTTAGAAACCTTCGCGGGTAAGCGTTGCCCAAAGTTTTATGGCAATCGGATGAACGGTATAGTTTTTGAAATTTCGAGGTTTTATTAGCATTACCGGCCCATTTCTTCAATTTAGACACCTTTGCGGGCAAGCGTACAACCATTCCTCAAAGCTTCATCACAATCGAACATTTTGCAAATTTCGCGGTTCTTGGACCATTTTCCGCCCATTTCTTCTACTTGGAAGCCTTTCCGGGCAATCGTCGAACCGCTATCCAAAGATTTACCGAAACCGCAAATTTATTAATTTTCGCGGTTTTTGCACAATTTTCTGCCAATTTCTTCAACTTAGAAATCCTTCCAAGCAAGCATTTAATTCATTCCCCAAAGTTTGATTGCAATCGAATGATTATAATTGGCAAATTTCGCCATTTTGGACCTTAGCTTCGCGGCAAGCGTATAACCATTGATCAAAATTTCATCGCAATCGGATGAACGGTATAGTTTTTTAATTATAGCGGTTTTTTGGACTATCCCAAACATTCTCCAAAGTTTTATAACAAACGAACATTTTGCAAATTTCGCGGTTTCTTCTACTTGGAAACCTTCCCGGGCAAGCGTCGATCAATTAACTAAATTTTGCAATTTTCGCGGTTTTTGGACCGTTATCCGCAAATTTTTTCAACTTAAAAACCTTCCGGGCAAGCTTACAACCATTTCCAAATTTTCATTGCAATTGGATGAACGGTATAATTTTGCAAATTTCGCGGTTTTTGGACCATTTTACAGACATAAGACATAGCTTATGACACTTTCCCGATCGACATGAACATACTGTGAAAAATTCGTGAAGATCGGTTCAGCGGATTAGACGCCCATAAGGGATAAACATGCAAACATACAAACATACTTTCACTTTTATATAGATGTATAGATATGAAACTTAAAGAAACTACCTCTTAAGGGACAGCTGTGATTTTATCCTTATCCTGCAATTGTCGTCTCTTTTTTAATAATACCAGGCATACATGGTACTATATGTTGAAGGATTTGTGTTGATTCTAGATTTTGTGTGATGAACACGAATCTGTTTTCATAAATGGTCCATCACGGTTAGATGTTTGATAATTTCAGCGTAAAGTTGCTTAAAATGCTAATTTTAACTACCAATATGAACGCTTTGTGGAGTTCCTTTTCATTTGATTTGGCTTACATTGATATTTTTTAAAGTATTATTTCTTATTCCAAACAAGTCTACGATTTTCTTAAGCAAAGATATACCATTTTAAAGACATGTGCTCCAACTGTCCAAACTTTGAACCGCCCATGGGTATGCAATGGTTGTTGTTTAAAATTTTTAGAATACCTAGCCAACTAAAGTGATTTTACATAACATATTTTTGGGCAGTAGACAATTTAATAGTTTTGAGCACTTTTATTCAAAATGGTATGTCTTCGCTGCACTGTGGGCCAGAAATCTCATTTTTTGGCCAAAACTCTGGCACTTGTACACCAGTCTAGCTAGGAAGCTGAAATTTACGAAATGTTCTTAAATAATTAAACTTAACGCACGTAATTTTTAAAAAATTTAAAAATTTTATAATATATTGATAACCCAAATCAAACATGGAAAATTTTTCAACATTTTGGTTTTTTTAATTAAAAAAAGAAAAACTTGTAATTGGATTTAAGCCAAATTTTGCAGGAGAGATGTATGGTTATGAATGGTAGTTCAATAAAAAGAAACATTTGTCATGTTATGTCCAATGGATCTTGAGATATTATCCCAAACAGGTATTTATTTGGACTACTCACCACACCTAGAATTTTTTCTTAATTAGACCCCTCTCAGCATTTTTTCTATCTATTATAGATATTAGCTTTGCTCTCGATTTAAATTTACTGTGCGAGCAAAAGTTTTCAAGTAATTTACGATCAAAAATCCATTTCTCACTTTATTATACCCTTGCAGAGGGTATTATAAAATTGTACGGATGTTTGTAACGCATAGAAGGAAGCATCTCCGTCCACATAAAGTATATATATTTTTGATCAGCATGACGAGCTGAGTTCGTTTAGCCTTGTCCGTCTGTCTGATTCTATGCTATCTCCTCCGTCAGTTTTAAGCTATCCACACCAAACTTTTAACGAAGTTTTTTGGTACAAATACGCTGCACATTCGTCAGAACCAGCCGGATCGGATGACTATAGCATATAGCTGTCATAGGAACGATTGGTCGAAAACTAGTTTTTGTGAGAAAACTTTTTTTTTCCAATTGAAACGCCTCCAAACTTGGTATTTCTTAGTTTACTATGCTTTTCCATGATTCCACCAAATTTGGTGGAGATCATTCATCTATATAGTATAGCTGTCATAGAAAAGTAGAGTCTGAAAAGTATTCTTAGTTAGGAAAACTTTTTTTTTTTTCAATGGAAATGTCCTCGAAATTTGCATGCATTTGTTTTAAAGGGTGATTTTTTAGCAATTATCTTTTTGGCAACACTGGTTTACACAGCTCACGCACGTTTCGTGTTTGTTTCACTGTCAAACATCTTCAGTTTGGTCTATAATTTAACCATGAATCGTCTTACAAACGAACAACGCTTGCAAATTATTGAATTTTATTATCAAAATGCGTGCTCTGTTAAGAAAGTTCATCGCGCGCTTCTTCCATTTTATGGTATTGAAGCGGCTATTCGGGCTATTGTGACTAAATTTCGCTCCAAATTTACATTGTTGGACATTAAACCACCAACACGCTTACGTAGAGTGCGAACTGAAGAAAATATCGCAGCTGAATCGGCCAGTGTTATTGATGACCATCAATTATCGATTCGCAGCAATTGGGCCTCTGTTACTCAACAACGTGGAAAATTTTGCGGAAGGATTTAGGTGTGAAGCCTTTCAAAATACAGCTGGTGCAAGAATTGAAGCCGAACGACGGTGCCACATGCCACACAGCACGAGCAACAATGGACTTATTGAGAGGCGAGTTCGGTAAATTTTATTTCATTCGTTTCCCACTTCCTTTTTTTTTTTTTTTTTTATTCAGCATAATTTTACCGACCTTGATGAAAATCAGATGAATAGCTCAGCTTTGAAAATCACTCAGCTAGCATTGTTCAAAGTGAAAATTAAATTATTGTATAATATCAATTTTATACGTGCTGCAAGGGTATACAAACTTCGGCCTTTTCAAATCGTTTAGTAAACAATCTTTGACCTATTACCAAAAAAAAAAGTTCAATTCGATAAAGTGAAAACATTAAAAGGCAAATATTATTAAAGACTTCTAGTAAAAGTGCATAGTAAAGTCCCGTATAATAAGTCTGTGCACAAGAGAGCAAATCAAAACGGTTATCAAGCATCAATTCTATTTTCAATTTCTCATAATTCTTAAGCCAACACCAGTGTTAAATTTAAATTTCTTTAAACAAAATTTCTGTACTTAAGAGGAACTGCAAGGGTTCAATACGGTCGGTTAAACACTTTTAGAAATACTTAATCTCTATCTCTGTGCAAGGCGAACGCAATGCCTAACAGTAGCGAAATATATGTGAGTGCAGGCGGAAGGATTTAAATAGCTGATCAACTTTCATTTTGCTTACTTTTCTATAGAAAGGCGATGAAAATTCGTTGCCAAATTCTAAGGCTTCGCCTCTATTGTGTGTGTGAGTGAGTGCTTTGTGTGTGTGTGTGTATCAAAAGTGTTGTATTGACATTTGGCTACATAATGATTTATGCAGCTGCTGCAGTCAGGGCGCGATCTTCCTACGAAAGTGTGTAATCCCCGCTGCTATTTTTGGGACATGCCCATAATTTATTTTTATGTACAACAACAACAGCAACAGCAGGAGGAGCAGCAGCAGCAGCAGTGGGAGAGCAGAGAGCAAGGCAAGGGCAAACGCTGAAAAGCATGCTACAATTTGGTTTGGTTTGGAGTCGCGTGGGCGGTTCGTGGGTTAGTTTTGGGTGGCATTTCGTGTATACAACTAGTTAAATAAATTTACACTTGACCCACCTTTCTTTTTTTTTTTTGCTTTTTGATGCGCGGCACGTTCCAAGGGGAGTTTCTATTTCTTTAAGAAATCTTTGAAAATTGCCTTTTTATGTGGCACATGGGTGAGAGAGGGGAGAGAGAGAGTGTGGGGTGTGCGTGTGTGTGTGTGTGTGTGTGAATGGAGAGTGAGTGAGAGTGGGAGCTTTTGCTCTGGCTTGTCAAGTTTTATGTCAATTCATTCATGGGCCAAAAATCTGTCGTCGCTTGTCCCTGTGTATGTGTATGTGTTTGCGTATGTGTGAGTGGTGGCACATCACAAGATTTTGTTGTTTTTTATTATTACGTTTGATTCACATTCAATTTTCATTTTCACGCACAAAATTTTCACACACAAAAATCATTATTCAGTGCGCCCGAAAGTATGCACGGCCCAGGCGGCTGGCTTTCAACATTTTTGCTTACACACGCGCGGACACACACACACGCACACGTATAATATGGAGAGGAGAGATAGGCAATGCAAAGCAGCAGCAGCAGCAACAACAACAACAACAACAGCCAAACACAAAGCCCACTTAGGAACGAACGAACAAAACGAAATGACAACCGACAGCTTTGAAAGCCAGCAAACGACTGAGCCAACTACAGCAAAGAGCAAGAGCCAGTCAGCCTGAGAGAGTGGAGAGAGAGAGAGAGTCCTTTGCAGACTCGCAAAGAACTAGTTCCGTAAGAGAGAGCCACTTGAATGAGAGCCAACGGTTTTTTTGTTTGCGTTTTTGGTTTTTTACTGATAAGCAACTCTAGCGGCTGACTGCCTCAGGCAGCCTCAGCTTTGGATCAGTTGTGTTTAGCCTAGCCAAACGAACGGTTGTTTTTGAAACACACAAAGAGAGCACGAGAGAGAGAGAAAGACAGATCTTCATCAAATTCGAGACATCATGGAAAGGTGAGAGTTTTTGGGGAAACCCCCACGCCATAGTATACCCTATGATCATCTAACCAATCTCTTACAGTCTCTGGCAGGAGTTGAAATCATTTCTCAAGACTCTACTCTGCTTTGTTGTGGCCCTGTTGTTGCTGCCTTTGCTGCTCTTATCATTTCTATGTAAGTAGCACTACCCCCCTCGATAGATAAGCCTGGCCTGCCTCACTTAATCACAACATCAAACACCACCGACACACTCTCCGGGTTGATTAACCGCTTCAGCAGGATCTGCCTGTGCCGCTCTCCCCAAATTCTCTCGCTTCCAAGCGATAAGCCACAATTTTTTGTTTTGTTTATAAATAATAATCTATTACCTGTTGCACTTTCACGGAACCCAGACACAAGCCCGACACAAGCGAACCTTGACCAAGTGAATTACTCATAAAATTTTGCACAGACGATAAGAACACACACATAACGAGGAGGCTTCGTCGTCGCTGAGGGATTATCAATTGTATTTATGGCTCATTTGCCTCTTGCAGGTGCCCACTTCGTCAACGAGCTGTCCAACTATCTGCTGAGCATCAAATATCCCAATCTCACCATCTCCAAGTCGAAGAAGATACGCACCCTAATCGATACGCCCAAAAATGCGGGCATATTTCACTTTCTGCTGCAGGTGGAGGGACCGTGTGACTTTGAGCGGATTAAGCGAGCGTATGCCATGCAACTGACCGATCTGAGGGATCGAACGGGCCTACTACGCTTTCCCAAGCTGCGACAGAAATTGGTGACCTGTTGGGGTCATTATGCGTGGGTGAATGACAGCAGGTGAGTTGAAGGGGCATAAGTCCACTAAGTAATGAAAAGCACATGCTGAAAGAATGACCAAAAGCTCTAGTTCTGACTGTTTGATCAAATATCGCTCATACGTAGTGTTGCCAATTAAGTTAAGATACAATTCAACTACTGGACTGGCCAACAAAAACCTTTTAGTAAAGATGTTTGTGTCACATTATTGTTTCCGAAAAATAGGAATGTTTCTATCACGGATAGAAACAAATGCACGAAAGAGAGGTTGAGTGGGGGAACTATACAACTCGGGCCACCTTAGTGCCGATACTCAAGTCGACTAGGATTCCAAGGCCGTGTAGAGTAACGCAACCATTACCACTTGGCATCGAGTACTTAATACTGAGTTTCGAGTACTTAATATCGAGAACTTAGTTTCAAATACTTAGAATCGAGTACTAAAGGGTGATTTTTTTAAAAGCTATAGGAAAGTTTTTCAAAAAAAAAACACATAAAATTCAGAAAAATGCATGAAATCTTTATTTGAATCGATAGTACGGTCCATTTGATTTAGTGTGTGAAGATTATTTCATGCAAATGTTGACCGTGACTGCGCCTCAAATGGTCCATCCGCTTAGTCCAATTTTGGCATACTCTTTCCAACATTTCGGCCGGTATCTCACGAATAAATGCTTCAATGTTGTCTTCCAATGCGTCAATTGAAGCGGGCTTGTCTGTATAGACATGAGCTTTAACATAGCCCCACAAAAAATAGTCTAAAGGCGTTACATCGCACGATCTAGGCGGCCAATTGACCGGACCCGAACGTGACATAAAATGTTCACCGAACTCGCCTCTCAGTAAGTCCATTGTTGCGCGTGAGCTGTGTGGCATGTGGCACCGTCTTGTTGAAACCACATGTCATGCAAGTCAAGCTCTTGCATTTGGGGCAAAAAAAAGTTGGATATCATCTCACGGTAGCGCTCACCATTCACAGTTACGTTACGACTCGCATCATCTTTAAAGAAGTACGGTCCAATGATGCCACCAGCCCATAAACCGCACCAAACTGTGACTTTTTCCGGATGCATTGGTAGCTCTTGCAATGCTTCTGGCTGATATTCACTCCAAAATCGACAATTCTGCTTATTTACGTACCTATTGAGCCAAAAATGAGCTTCGTCGCTGAACACAATTTTTCGGTAAAAAAAGTGGATCTTCGGCCAACTTTCCAAGAGCCCATTCACCAAAAATTCTACGTTGCGGTAGGTCGTTCGGCTTCAATTCTTGCACCAGCTGTATTTTGAAAGGCTTCACACCTAAATCCTTCCGCAAAATTTTCCACGTTCTTGAGTAACAGAGCCCCAATTGCTGCTAAGGGCGACGAATTTATAATTGATGGTCATCATCAACACTGGCCGATGCAGCTGCGATATTTTCTTCAGTTCGCCCTCTACGTAAGCTTGTTGATGTTTTAATGTCAAACAATGTAAATTTTGATAATAAAATTCCATAATTTGCAAGCGTTGTTCGTTTGTAAGACGATTCATGGTTAAATTATAGACCAAACTGAAGATGTTTGACATTGAAACAAAACACGAAAAGTGCGTGAGCTGCTTAAACCAGTGTTGCCAAAAAGATAATAGCTATAAAATCACCCTTTATTATCGATTACTGAGTATCGAGTTTTAAATATGGAGTTTAAGTAACGCACAACCTGAAGAATGTGAAAGGCGGATGATATCGTATACAACACGTTTTACATCAAGGCCCCGTAAGTGTTAGCCACAACCACACCTTATTTTTATTTCTTACCTCGTTCCTAACCTTAAATCCTACCCTAATTCCCAATTCCTAGCAAGTCATAACCCAACTAGCTTAAGCGGCCCACACCACACAATGTTTTGCAATATTCACACGCATTTAGCCCACACATCACACAATGTTTGCGCAATGTTTATTTTAAAGCAAGCTCTCGTCGAGTAGAGATGGAGATTGACGCAGCTGGCATCGGGGAAGCGCTCCTTGTATTTTTCAATCAAAAATTTCATATTGGGAGATCTTTATGTCTCTGTTGGCGTACCTCTTCGCTTTTATGTTCCACAGAGCAGGTAAAGCACGATAAACTTCAATAAATTCTAGAATAAAGTTATGCTCCGCTTCTTTTTTTCATGATTGCAAGTTGCCACACGCCGACGACTTGATTAAACACTGACCAAAATTTGCACAATGTGCCCTCATTACACAAACACAGAAAACATTGCGCAAAGAACCCAAAAAATCAAAACGTTTTTGTTCTCGCTTTGCGCAAATGCGTGCGTGTGACGCATATTTCACTAACACACATAAGCGTTTTACGCAAAACATTGTGTGAGTGTGGGCCAGCTTAACACTCAAATCCTTTTTAAAGAAGTTGTTCACTTTTACAATGGAGCGGTTTTCTAACTTTTACTTTTCCACCGGGCGCGTACGCGAACCATCGAGAGATACCAAAATTGCAGCCATGACCTTGTTCAGCCTTCATCGTTACCTTCAAAGCCGGCTTCTTCGCAATCGCCGTTCTTCCTGTCTCGTTTTCGCACTTTTGCGAATAAAGATAATTGCGCCCTCTGCTTTTTGTGCTTTGTCTTGTTGCGGATTGAATTTTCATCAGTCTATAGTTGGTACTGTTTTCCCACCTGTTCTTCTCGGTTTTCTTATTCGGCAAAGAAAGTTCTTCAAGGTATTTCTTTTGCTGTCATAGAAACAATAGGTTAGAAAATGGATCTTAGTGAGAAAAATTGCGTTCTCATACTCGGCCATTATCAGTTTTTTTATGTTTTCAAACAGATCTGCGAAATTTCTTATAGCTGCCATATGACAGCTCATTTGGATATGGGTCTTAGTGAAAAATACATTTAGTTTTTGTTGGTAGCGTGGTCAAAATATGAAATAATCATTCAGATTCTGCATTCACTAACGATCGTTTTTTTTAATTTTCTTCTAAAAACATTTAGATGTTTCCTCAGACAACAAAATTGTTTAAACTTAAACCTGCGGCTCAGACCATTTACCTCTTGTAGAGTTAAAGTTCATATTCTGATTCGCAACCTAATTACAAGAAAACTTATTGATCTGGTGTTAGTATTTCATAAATAGTTAAGTGCCAAGAATCAAAATACATTTGACACCACACTTAAAAAGTTCGTAGAGTGTGAAAAATTCATGTACCCTTGCAACTTCAGCAATGATAAGATTTAGTAGTTAGCTTAGATGGATATCGAAATGAAGTTTATCGTTAACGTTTTATTTACCTTTATTTTTTTGTTGGCTTACTTATTTTCAGCTTTTCTGTGAATCAGTTCTAGTTTTTTTCGTTTCTTTTGCATAGACGCTTCCATACTGTGGTATAATACGAAGAATCCTTCATAAGTGGGATATTTTAAGGTTCCTTCCACTGCTGACATTCTATGTCTAATCTTTGATATGTGCTCTATTACTTTATCCCAGTACAATTACTAGCTTCATCAACAGTTTGCCTTAGTTTGTCTGCAACTATATCCAATAGTTTCGCCAAATAGTCTATTGGGCTTGCCACTTCGGTGACATGCAAGTAAGAAATTCGTTCAAGCTCGACTAAAACATACTCTATACCTCCCAAAATTTGTGTTAAGTTGTCGTTCATGCGATCTTTACCAAATCTTTGGCGGATCGATAAATATTTCTGATCTACTATATAGAGGCGCACAGAGAAAAAAATGATATTGCAAAATATCCATTGGATGATTTCCATAACCATGAAAAAAATTAGAGAATTTCATATTTGAATCAAGAATTTTCAATCTCAATAGTTCGATAAGAGTGAATTTTTGATCCCTCTTTTCTTGATCCAAAAGCTTCAATTTTTGATCCAAATCAAGTACAAAAATTCTTGTTTAAAAATAGGCGAAAGTTAACTTTGGCTCGGCCGAAGTTTTGTATACCCTTACTAAGACTACTTCTCGCCTTACTTTTCTACGATCTATACTATATAGATGTCCCGATTTCGACCAAACTTGGTGAAATTCATAAAACGAAATTACGAAGTTTTTCTCACTAGAACTTCTTTTTCGACCGATCATTCATACTGCAGCTATATGCTATAGTCATCCGATTTTGATAAAACTTTGTAGAAATATGTTAAAGTATATAAAATAAGAATATGCCAATAATAAGGACGTTTTCATTAAAAAACAAAAAAGTTTTTTCTCACTAGAACTAGTTTTTCGACCGATCGTTCCTATGGGAGCTATATGCTATAGTCATCCGATTTCGACCAAACTTTGTAGAATTGTGTAAAAGTATGTAAATTAAGTGTATGCCAATGATAAGGACGTTTTCATTAAAAACAAAAAAGTTTTTCTCACTAGAACTAGTTTTTCGACCGATCGTTCCTATGGGAGCTATATGCTATAGTCATCCGATTTCGACCAAACTTAGTGAAATCATGGGAAGGAATAGTAAACTAAGAAATACGTACTTTGGAGGCGTTTCCATTAAAAACAAAAAAGTTTTTCTCACTAAGACTAGTTTTTCGACCGATCGTTCCTATGGCAGCTATATGCTATAGTCATCCGATCCGGCCGGTTCCGACAAATGTGCAGCGTATATGTACCAAGAAGACTTCGTGCAAAAGTTTGGTGAGGATAGCTTTAAAACTGAAGGAGGAGATAACATAGAAACAGACAGACGGACGACGACATGGCTAAATGAACTCAGTTCGTCATGCTGATCAAGAATATATATACTTTTATGTGTTCGGAGATGCTTCCCTTTAATGCGTTACAAACATCCGCACAAATTTAAAATACCCTCTGCAAGGGTTTAAAAAAGAGTGGGGGGGTGGTGTAATTCAGGTGATTTCGAGGGGAGGCGGCGAATGGGGGAATTCTGGGTGGAGGGAGGCTGGGAACGGTTGATACCTCTTTTGCTTTTTTTTTTTTTGTCTTTGGGAAAAATGGTCAAAAAACTGCGAAAGTTGCAAAATTTACGGTTTTGGAAAAACTTTGGGGAATGATTCGACGCTGGCACGGGAAGGTTTCCAAGTAGAAGAAATGGGCGGAAAATGGTCCGAAAACCGCGAAATTTGCCAAATTCGATTGTGATGAAACTTTGGGGAATGGTACGACGCTTCCCGCGAAGGTTTCTAAATTGAAGAAATGTCCGGAAATGGTCTAAAAACCGCGAAATTTCAAAAAGTAAACGTTCATCAAATTTAGATGAAACTTTGGGCAATATTTGGACCCTGGCCCGCGAAGGTTACTATTAACTTTTGATTCTTTACAATGCAGGCAATGGTAAATGGATAGCAAGCTGTTACAGATTACACGTCCAAAATATTGCGAAATTTGCAAATTTTTGATTTGAGCCTGGATTATTGTAAAGAATTGATAGACGGCAATTGTAGACGGGAGGTATAAACAAAACGGTCAAAAAAGTCACGAAATTTGCAAAATATTCCTAAGTTTGGATTATCATGAAGACGGGTAAATAGAGGAAAAGGTCGAACTCATAAGAATTATAAGCATGTTCAGCCAAAACTTTTGAACATTTTCTTCAATAACTTTATTCTATTCTTCCAGCGGCTTCAACATCAACAATCATGTACTGCTCAGCACACACAAATATCGTGGCCGTCCCGTTGGCGAGTCCAACATACAGGATTATGTGAGTGAATTGGCCACCAAGTATATACCCTCCGATCTGCCCCAATGGCAGGTGATAGTCATACCCAATTCGGACACCGAGCAACCGTATTACATACTCATCAAGTTGCATCATTTGATCATAGCCGAGGAGGAGGATTTGCATGTTAGTGAAATGTTGTTGCTGCAGGACACGGAGGAGCGTAAGAAAAAGTCGCTTATAAGTCTGCAGGAAGGAAGTCTGCAGGAAAGAACAGAACAGCAGCTCTCACACTTTGTGCGTGAACCGGAGCACATAAGAAAACTGTTGGATCATGTGTTAAACTTGATCAATTGCCGCTGGCAGCAGTTTATATACGAATTTGAATCTTTGGAAACGCCCGATGGTGCTTCGAGCAGTGTGAAGGCAAGGAACTTGAGTGAACTGTTGTCCCTGGTAATCATAGTGTGGGTGAATGTGTTGCTGGGCTATTGGCGTATACGCAAACTGAGGGGAAAACTGCAGCGTCGTTCCAGTGGCTATCGGAATGAGGTGGGACGGCTACAGACCTTGCGTCTGTTGTTGCTCAGAGAGTTGGAGCAGCGTAATCTGAGCTGGTCACTGGCACGTAGTGCTTTGGCTAATAGCTTGCAACCTTCGAATCTGGCCAAGGTTTGGACACGTTTTGTGTGGCGTTTGAATTTCAATCATGTGGTTCTGCTGCCCTATCATTTCTACTGCGAACTACTGGCCTTAAAGGATGTTCTGATGAAAGGTCAGACCAGCTATAGTTCTACCTATTGTGCCCGCCTGCATTTGTATGTGCCACTGCTGATCTATGCCCAGTTGGAGTTGCTCAAGATTTGTTGGGAACTTTTCAAGGCGCCACGTAATATCTATGAAGTACTTTTTGTACAACCCACGCGAGAGCTCAACAGACTCCACCAATTGTCCTATGCAGGACGTAAGATAGTGTCCTTTAGTCGTTCCATTGATGGCTCACAGATCCGCCAACGTCAGGGCGAAAAATTTGATGATCATTTACGTGAATCGGATTTCAGTTTAACCTGTCTGGCCGGAGCCGTGCATGACTACTTCAATACCTTTGCCCACTTGGCTCCGGTACCTTCCTTGGTAAACACTACCTGCCGCACCATTGCCAAGGGTTACTTCACCGATCGCAGTGGTGAGACTTCGGATCATATAGGCGGTGTAGTCTTTTTGCAATTGCCTTTACGTCTACCCAATACGGAACATGCCCATCTGTTGCATGAAATAGTTGAACGCATACGTCAGCAGCAGATTATGATCTATTTGGCTTCCATAGGACAAACCAAATACAGCCTGCTGACTGCCCTGGTACCGCATGTTTTTACTAAAATCTTCATCAATTTCTTCTCCTACAATTTCCCCATTACCATTACGGAGATCTATGGCGCCACTTCGGAGTTTCAATCGGCCTGGGGCCAGCGTGTTCAGGATGTTCTGCTGTTCAGGCCACCCCAGTCCAAGACTTGCCTTTCATTAAATCTGCATAGATTTGGCGATAAATACCGTTTGGCTATTATGGCCGATACGCATCTGGCCCCGGATCATACCATTATCACGCAATCGTTCGAACGTTATATGGAAACGGTGACTCTTTGACAGCGGAGAGATCAACTAGATTTAAGTGGAAAACGAACTCAAACAATTACGAAATAAAATTATTTATCCAAATTTATGTTTGAATCTTATTTGCTTGGGTTTTGCTATAAATATATAAGTAAACCATGGGATTCTGGTGTTTCTAAAATCATCCCGGGATTCCCTAAAACCTCTGAGATTCGTTGACTTTCGATAAACTGTTAGATGCTCATCGGTTTCGATTTATAGTCGTTAGATCGGTATGATCTCTAACAACTGTTTGATACTAATACTTCTGTGAAGCCGTTAGATCCTTGAGGTTCTTACGTTAGTTAGATCTATGTGCTCCCTTTCGCTGAACAGCTGGATTCGTTTACTTTACGTTAAAAAATATCGGTAACTCATTCATAAGATCCCTTTAAATCTTTGGATTTGAACATATTAACCAAACAAACTGTAGGTCTGCACCTATAAAGAGGGGTATTTGTGGTTATGCGGTGTTTTGCTGTCATTTGCGGTCAGGCCCGTCGAGAGGGGGGAGGACCGGGGTGTTTCCCCACGGGCCTGGACTTTGAGAGGGGCCCGGAGCCCAGATTTTTGGCGAAAACTTAAATAAACTATGTTCAACATGAGAAACCCCCCGGGCCCGGAATCCCCTTTCGACAGGCCTGTTTGCGGTGTTTTGCGATATTTTTCGGTGTTTTGCGATGTTTTTTGGTGTTCTGCTGTGAATTTGCGGTGCTTTGCAGCGTTTTTTGTGATGTTTTTGCAGTGTTTTGTTGGTATTTTGTGATGTTTCGATATGCTTTTCGTTGGTTTTGCAGTTTTTCGGTGTTTTGCTGCAATTTGCGGTTCTTTGCGGTGATCTACGGTGTTTTTAGCGGTTTTTTTGCGGTGTTTGGTAGCATTTTGCGGTGATTTGCTAATTTTTCCGGTGCTTTGCGGTGTTTGTCTGCGTTTCTTGCGGTGCTCTTAAGCTAATTTACTGTGTTTCGGTATTGTTTTGCGGTACTTTGCGTATTTTAGCGGTGTTTGTTTGATTTTGAGATATCTTGTGACGTTTTTACTGGTGTTTTGCTGTGATCTACGATTTTTTGCGGTGTTTTGCAGTGTTTGGCTGCGTTTTGTGGTGTTGTGCGATGTTTTTCAATATTTTGCAGATTAGCAGTGCTATGTCGATACTTTCGAGGTATTTTTAGGTGCTTTGCCGTGATCCACGCGGTTTTTGTGTTGTGTTTTGCAGTGCTTGCTTTGTATTCAGAGTTTGCTGTGATTTACGGTGTTTTCGCGTTGTTTTTGCAGTGTTTTGCGGTGTTTGTCGGTATTTTTATTGCGGTGTTTTTGTGGTGTTTTGCTGCAAATCCGAACCGAAAACCACATAACATAAGGCAATGGTATTCGAAAAATATTCAGAACCGGTCTGTTTCGTATAGCAACTAGCAACCGAGAAGTTAATATCGCGTACAGGTAGCGGGGATACCGAACGACGCTAAAGCGTTCTGGGGCACCAGCCTCTGCAGCTTCCATCTTTCAGGAAATGTCGATTTCCTCAAGCATTTATTGTACAACGTGGCAAATACCGCCAGACGAAGCGTCCGAGCCATCTACAGCAAGCTGTTTGGAACAGCGTCTGGTCCGAGTGACTTGTTGGGCTTGAGGCTGTTTGCTGCTGCACCCTATAGTTACGAACCATATAGTATACCAATCTAAGTGGTAGTCACAGTTCCTAGTACTACAAGTAGCTACATGGAAAATATTATCCATAAGTGGGATCATTTTATATACA
Organism: Lordiphosa collinella; assembly: GCA_018904265.1. Lineage (NCBI taxonomy): Eukaryota > Metazoa > Arthropoda > Insecta > Diptera > Drosophilidae > Lordiphosa > Lordiphosa collinella. The sequence goes on from JAEIFV010000807.1 coordinate 58,842, forward strand.
TGCTAACTTTGATTTGATATTGAGACTACTTCGCCTTATATTAACCCCAAGTTAGATTTTGAGTAGCAACAGCCCCCCTGCTACCTTTTACAACACTTTTATGGAAAAAATTCTGAAATATGAATAAGTTTAAAAGAGCGTCGCACAATTTGATCTAGGGGACTTAAATCAGTAGGAGTTCATTTTGAGATATCGGCTTGAAATTTGAAGTGAATATTCTAGTAAGCCCAAAGATTATGTTGGACATAAAAAATGGGCGTGGCACTTTAGGGGGCGTAAAAATATGAAAAAACTGCTTTTTAAAGATACAAACCGCAATAAAAATATAAAAAAAAATTTTTCGAAACTTTTAACTATTTTCGTATTTTTTGTTATAATTTTTAACAACTTAAAAATATTTTTTTTACTTTTGGAGACAACTTACTTTTTTTCGAAAATGTCCGTTTTTGGTTATATGCTCATGCTTTTAGCTGTAACTTTAAAGTTATGAGCTGAACAGCTGAAAATAAGGTTTTATATTGAAGAAAATTGATTAGAAAACAAAAAAACTTTGGTTTATATTTAAAAAATTTTTTTTTTTAAAGGTAACAATTCAAACTTCAGAGAACAATTTTACTGCATTTTTTTGGCAAGCTAATCCGACTGCGAATTCGAGTCACAGCTGTCGTCACTGTATCCATCTTGTGATAAAAGTTGGTTTACATCTTCTGGAAGCTCTAAGTGTCTAGTTTTCGGTGGTGCTCGCAAACTAGCTATAAATGGATCGGATGATATCAGTAACCTGTGCATAAGATCATTATTTGTGTGTACGCGCGAATTTTTCCTAGTGAAATGTTCACGAAAACTTCGCACTTCCTTATTTCTTGCCTCCTGGGCTTCCTCTGAGAAATTGCCAATGGGAAGGATGCGGGTAGAAATAATTTCCTTTCCATGAAATAAGATTTTGTGCACAGTTACTGGCATGTAATACCACGAATATTCCCGCAAGTAGAGCTCTACAGTTTCAGCTAGGTATCGCTGAAAAGCTGATATATTGATCGGGCAACAGCTCGCTATACACGTAAGAATTGTCTATCATCCATCGTTGACATCAAATCTTGGCTTTTCCTTTGTTGTGTTTTAAGACAACACTCAGAAAATGCTTTTTGTGCCCTCCCTCTTTTACTTGAGGTGGAAGCAATGACCTCAATGCGATAGTCTTTGGCATTTAATGTGACCTAAAGCCAACTTGCATTATGAGTAAGAAATCTGGCTTGATCTCTCCTAGATTTGTCAAATCTGTTTTGAAATTCAAAAGACAGTTTAGTCATGTGTAATTTCAATTTGGAGTGATCAATGTCATTGCCAAACACCAACATTGCGTGCTTTACAAGTGAGTCTCGCTTAGCGGTTTTTAGGTTCTTTGACCAAATCTCGAAAAATGCAGCACGGCTTATTTCACTCATTTCTAAATTGAAGGTCTTTGGGCAAAATATGGGCAAGATTTTATTTTTGATTCTGAATCAGAATGAATGCCTGCGACTGATGTATGTTCTGGTTGGATAGAATACGATAGAATTATGTAAGTTTTTTTCCACCAAAAAGGAAATATGAAAAAAAAACACTTACTTTTTGGAACTTTTTCAAAAAATCAAAAAACAATTTTTGGTTCAAATAAAATATTTTTGTTTTCGAAAGTGGATCAAAAATTGCCTAATGATTATGGAAAAAATAACTTTTGGCTGCTCCCACTGATTACGCGATGCAATTGAAAAGACTAAAGTTTGTCAACTGATGCTCGTTTCCCAGTGCAATTTTGCATGCATTTCTAATGCACAGATTTAAAAACCGTTATCTTCCAAAAAAAATTTTTGTTTTGTTTTGTGCTTGTTTTCGTAGCAGTTGAACATTTCTAAAAAGTGCTGCTTAAAGTTCATCAAATTTAAAATAGTTCAACTTTGCTAAAAAGTCCCCCTAGATTGGCAAAATCTTACACTGTGCGTCGTGCGCTGCCTATTTCTAAACCTCAAATTAAGTTAAGTCTGAATTTATATCTTAGTTCATTCATTACAACTCTATAAACTATCCTTTACGTTTGCTTAAGGAGCTATATATCAAACGCATTACCAACCTATATACCTACTACTCACCAGTACATTGGGTCGTAAAGCAACTGCATTACAACAGCGCATACAATATAAAAATTGTGTGTCGTTTAGTGGCCGGCCTATCCATACCGTCGATTACAATTCTTAGATTAGTAGATGCAGTTTTAATGGAGCTCCGAAAAGCTTGCGGCTATCGCCCACTTTTTCGATTACTGGTGATGAGGTTTCGAAAGCAGGCAGTCCACAAGGCGGCAATGCTAATGTAAAAGTAATCTGGGTTGTAATCGATTCTGTCTGGCCCCCAGCCAGCGAAGTGTTAGGGAGATGAGAATGGGGAAGAATAGTTTCCAAAGTAAAATATCTCCAAAATCTCCTCCAGGAATTACTTGTCAAAATGTGTTAAACAAATGCCACCTCATCTAGCAGTCAATTTGTGTGTATTTGAACAAATTACAGTGGATGCTGTTCGTTCAAACGATCCATTTCGATGGATAAACGTCACGAGTACCGCAACGACCTACATGAGCATTTCTATGGGGAGAAGTACAGACCGCACCTGAAGGTGAGTAAGAGGAGCCCAATAATTCGCAATTCAAGCTACTTCTATTCCAGCATCCGGGAAATGATTACCCACCACTTGGGAAGAACTATGAGCCACGTTCAAGTAATCTGCGTCACTCAACCACTCAAACAGCTCAGCAGGAGCGAGAGCGAGAGCCCCCTATATGTCCCTGCACACAGTGCCCGCACAACTGTGGCTATGGACAGCGACCTCATCATGCCCCAGTAGCCCATCTTCAACGTCCATTTCAATATGCCGATCATTGTCAACGTGCTCAGCCGGAGCAAGTGCCTCCCTGCAGTTCTCGTTACACGCCGCAGGCACGCAATCCTCTATTTCATTTGCCCTCCGTAAAGAACAAACAAGTATCGGATAACGAAGCTGCTGGCGGTGACCGGATGCTGTATAAAAACAACAACTATGGCGGCACTGACTCAGAGAGCCCTGCACCACCACCAAAACCACCTTCACCGCAGCCATACAAATGTAAACATCACAATCATCATCAGCGCCTGCCCAAGGACTCGAAAGATTATGTAGCAGAGGCCCGCGCCCACTGTGAGGCGAAGACGGCTCGCTTTCAGGCCAAATATGGATTTGCCTCGGATGAGTCCACCAACGACTCTAAGAAATCGTGTACCTCTGTTCAAACGGTGATCAGTGCCAAGAGCGGCGATGAGATACGCTCCATGGTGCGCTCTCAGATAGAGCTTCAGGAAGTGGTGGATCATTCCATAGATCATCTGACTGGCCTAAGCGATAAATTGGTATTACAAACAAAAGATTATCAGCTGCCCTCGTCCAATCTGCTCCCTACGTTTAATCTCTTCGATGAGAGCTCTAACGCCACACCAAAGACGAAACGCCCGCCAGAGTCGGCGCTGGAAACCAAAACAGTTCCCGTTCCTGCCTCCACGCATAAGCCACCATCAATAGCTGCCCAAGAACCCGACTTTAAGGTAAGCGTTGACGATATCGTCAGCTCCAAAGTCATAACGCCCATGATACGGAAAATACAGCGCATGTATCTGTACAATCTGCGCGAGGAAATGACCCTAATGGAGGATCTAGAGAGCGTGCCACGATTGGTTAGCGAAGTTTATAAAAGTGCAGCCGAATTTCAGCAAAAGAAGTGAATTTTGATTTGTATTGTAGTTCAACTGTTGTGTCACGCTTTATAAATATATATTTTTTTACCCACTGTGTGTCTGTAATCTATTTTATTGGATATATAAAGCGTGGCTTAAAATGAAGGAGTCCAAATTGAACCAACGTTTTTGTATAGATCCAGAAAACTCCAACCTCTAGGCTTTTAACGACTATTTAACAAGTTTTCATGACTCGGAAAAAAGACATTTTGTTTTTGGGATTCTCTGCCAAACGGAGACCTGTTTTAGAATAAGTTGACAAAATTGGACCAGAATTTTGCAAAAGTGGTAATTTTGTTGCTTTTGTTTGTTTTCAAGCAGGTAAATGTTGTTTTCTTTCTCAGTTACGGTGGTCGTTAGGGTTTAAATTCAAAATTTGAGCCGTGATGAAGCGTTAGTGTTGCCTAATGAATGGTTGGGATCAGTTTATGTGAGTGTAGATTTTATGCTTGTATGAGCCGGGGATGTTCACTTAAATAGCTTATCGCGATTTAAAATTTTTGAAAGAGTTAAATATGCGGCATTTGTTGTGTTTTTCCGCCAGTTTTTATATTTTGGGTCAAGCTAGCAGCGCGCGACTTCTTTGTTTTCAGTCGCAGTTATTTTTTGGCTACCATGCAGCTGGTCATACTAAAAATACTTGGTCTATCGATATGTGAAGAAGTGCGGAAAGCAAACCCAAACATTGATTTTCCAATCCAAAGGATCCAAAGGAATTCGAGTTAACTAACTTGCCTCCATAACTCTGCGAGTTGTGCTAAGACAGCAGCAAAATGAGTGGTAAGTCTGGCTTGGTTAAAGGAATTTGGAAGAGAAGTTCATAACGAAAGGCGGCAGCTGCATCGAAATTTTTGCAGTCTACTTTTGGGGTGTGGGGCACTGGAGAAGACGCACCTGCGCGCAGGAGTTTTAGATGAAGTCATCAAATGTTAACTATGTGTCTTTTCCTTTTGAACAGGCGACGAAGAGGAGAAGCAGACGACACTCAACTTAAGCAGGCAGAAGCTGAAGAAGGTGCCCAAGCAGGAAGATGCACACAACATACGCAAGCTGATACTGGATGAGAATGAGCTGCAGAAGATAGATAACATAGACTCGTACCTCAAGATAGAAACGGTAGGTAGGATAAGGGTAATAAAAAAGAATCCTATGATAGTTTTTTTCTTGATCTTTAAGCTCTCCCTGGCCAAGAACCAATTGCTGCGCATGTATGGCGTCTGTCGTTTGCATTGCCTGCGCGATTTGAATCTGTCCTTTAATGGCATTCTATCCATCGAGGGCCTGAAGGAGTGCCTACATCTGCGTGTGCTCAATTTGGAGGGCAACAATATAAAGACCATAGAACATCTCAATACGAATGTTAATCTGGAGTGCTTGAATCTGGCCGAGAACAGCATAGGCAGCATATCGGATATGTCGTATTTGCGTAGCTTAAAGGAACTGAATTTGCAAGGGAATCGCCTTACACATCTAAGACAATGCGATAAATATTTACCCACTTCGCTGGAGACTTTGACGCTGGCCAAGAATAATTTGACGGATTTGAATGAGATTTGCACGTTGTCACATTTAAATAATTTGCTAAGCATTTCCATAATGGAGAATCCTTGTGTAATGATGACCAATAGCTCAGAGTAAGCGGGAATTTCTATATTTTTAGACACGAATTAATACTTCTTTTCTGGTTTTTCAGGGGCTTTGACTATCGTCCTTTTGTTTTAAACTGGTGCATGAGCCTTAAATTCATAGATGGTTATGTGGTGGATCCCCTAGAGAGCTTAAAGGCAGAATGGCTGTACAGTCAGGGGAGAGGACGTCAATTTCGTTTGGGTGAACAGCCTGCTTTGGCCAAATATTTGAGCTCTGCCTGTCCTTTGGTGGGCAAGGCTTTGGAGAATGAGAATGATCGCAAGCTGCGGTTAATCCTAAGCAAGGCTCAGCATCATCAGCGACAGCTGCAGGAAGAGATTTTGGATAATGCCAACAGTTCGGCCAGTACCTCACCCTCATCGCATCGCAAGAAACCCACAAGTCGCATACAATCGCCCCGCTGTAAGCCTACTTTTTTTTTACCTCTTTTTATATATTTATTTAAGGCAAACATCAAAGTAGATATAGTTCCGATTTCGAATGTTCTACATATAGCTATTTGTCACATAAATCACCTACAGATAACAGCAAAATCTAAGTTTATCTGACGCATAGCAGCTATTTAGAAGATGAGATATTAAACGAAAATTTCTATTAGCAAATGATTAAGTATTAGGTGAAATTTAGTCACACAATTCGGCCGCTATGCCCCAACTCACAGCAGGATTCACAAAGTCACAGTTCATTACATGAAAAATAGTTTAGAACGTAGAAAGGAATTGTAGTATACGTGACGCCATAACCAGAATCTGTAGTTCGAATGGGGCTTTTTGGTACAAATTATTATAGTTACAGCATAAGACTTGAAAAGGAGAATAAAGTTGATAGTTGGAAGAACATTTGCGAGTATAAATCAGACGAAAATTTCGCGTTGTTCGAAAAGGAATATCAAAATAATATTTTGATAACTTTAATAAGCCTTTAAATAATTTTCAGAAGATAATGATGTACAAAGTTTAATCCGAAAAGACGCTTAGAAAAAACGATTATTGATTTTATTTAAGCCTTCCAACCTTCTAAACCATCATCACCAAGTGTGAGTCATTCGGAAGAATATTTTGAATATAAAAAAATAGGGGAAAGTTAACTTCGGCTCGGACGAAGTTTTGTATACCCTTGCAGCTTCCATTGAAAACAAAAAAGTTTTTCTAACTAAGACTACTTTTTGGACCTTACTTTTCTATGGGATCTATACTATATAGATGTCTGATTTCGACCAAACTTGGTGAAATTATGGAAAAGCATAAAACACTGTTAATTACGAAATTTGGAGGCGATCCCATTTAAAACAAAAAAGTTTTTCTCACCAGAACTTCTTTTTCGACCGATCATTTATACTGCAGCTATATGCTATAGTCATCCGATTTCGACCAAACTTTGTAGTAAGTATATAAAATAAGGTATGCCAAGATAAGGACGTTTTCATTAAAAACAAAAAGTTTTTCTCACTAGAACTAGTTTTTCGACCGATCGTTCCTATGGGAGCTATATGCTATAGTCATCCGATTTCGACCAAACTTTGTAGAATTGTGTAAAAATGTATAAAATAAGCAACCATAAAATTCAAGTGAATGTTAGCAGACGGAGAGAACAGAGATACATTGAACAACCTTTAATGCTAATGCATATACCTTCATATACCCTAAAAGAGCGGAGTAAAGCTAGTTGAAAGTTCGTGCAAATTTGTGCACTTGGAATTCGCCAACTGGGTAATATAAATAGGATTTGCAAATGGCTTGTTGGTGTGACAGCAACTGAAAGTGTACTGACGAAGACTTTGCCATGTTTAAATGTATTCTCTGTTGAATTTTCTGGTTGATTATTGAACTATAATCAAACCTTGAGCCTGCTAACATTCACTTTGTATATAAAATAAGTGTATGACAATGATAAAGACGTTTTCATTAAAAACAAAAAGTTTTTCTCACTAGAACCAGTTTTTCGTCGTCGATTTTGGCATACTCTTTCCAACATTTCGGCCGGTATCTCACGAATAAATGCTTCAATGTTGTCTTCCAATGCGTCAATTGAAGCGGGCTTGTCTGTATAGACATGAGCTTTAACATAGCCCCACAAAAAGTAGTCTAAGGGGGTTAAATCGCACGATCTAGGCGGCCAATTGACCGGTCCCGAACGTGAAATAAAATGTTCACCGAACTCGCCTCTCAATAAGTCCATTGTTGTGCGTGCTGTGTGGCATGTGGCACCGTCTTGTTGAAACCACATGTCATGCAAGTCAAGCTCTTGCATTTTGGTCAAAAAAAAGTTGGATATCATCTCACGGTAGCGCTCACCACTCACAGTTACGTTACGATTCGCATCATCATTGAAGAAGTACGGTCCAATGATGCCACAAGCCCTTAAACCGCACCAAACTGTGACTTTTTCTGGATGCATTGGTAGCTCTTGCAATGCTTCTGGCTGATATTCACTCCAAAATCGACAATTCTGCTTATTTACGTACCCATTGAGCCAAAAATGAGCTTCGTCGCTGAACACAATTTTTCGGTAAAAAAAGTGGATCTTCGGCCAACTTTCCAAGAGCCCATTCACCAAAAATTCTACGTTGCGGTAGGTCGTTCGGCTTCAATTCTTGCACCAGCTGTATTTTGAAAGGCTTCACACTTAAATCCTTCCGCAAAATTTTCCACGTTGTTGAGTAACAGAGGCCCAATTGCTGCGAACGGCGACGAATCGATAATTGATGGTCATCATTAACACTGGCCGATACAGCTGCGATATTTTCTTCAGTTCGCACTCTACGTAAGCGTGTTGGTGGTTTAATGTCCAACAATGTAAATTTGGTGCGAAATTTAGTCACAATAGCCCGAATAGCCGCTTCAGTGGGTCGATTAAACTGACCATAAAATGGAAGAAGCGCGCGATGAACTTTCTTAACAGAGCACGCATTTTGATAATAAAATTCAATAATTTGCAAGCGTTGTTCGTTTGTAAGACGATTCCTGGTTAAATTATAGACCAAACTGAAGATGTTTGACAGTGAAACAAAACACGAAACGAGCGTGAGCTGTTTAAACCAGTGTTGCCAAAAAGATAATAGCTAAATAATCACCCTTTATTTTATATATTTTTACACAATTCTACAAAGTCTTGTCAAAATCGGATGACTTTAGCATATAGCTGCAGTATGAATGATCGGTCGAAAATGAAGTTCTAGTGAGAAAAACTTTTTTGTTTTAATTGGGATCGCCTCCAAACTTCGTATTTAACAGTTTGTTATGCTTTTCCATGATTCCGCTAAGTTTGGTCGAAATCGGACATCTATATAGTATAGCTCCCATAGAAAAGTAAGGTCCGAAAAGTAGTGTTATTCAGAAAAACAAACTGCAAGGGTATACAAAACTTCGGCCGAGCCGAAGTTAACTTTCCCCTATTTTTAATTGGGTAAAACTTATGCCGAACCCAGGTCATTTATAAATAGAATGTCGAAGTAGTTTTTAGCCTACTCAAGTCGATGATTGATAATAACTCAATAATCAACAGAAATCAACAACAATGATATGAACATATGGAAACAGCAGATTGAGGTTACTCAGACAGATTGTTTCGTCCGGTTCCCTCCAGGACTCGTCAATGAGATTGTTTATCGATAGTGTAATGACGAAAGATTCTTTCCAGATGGATGGAAAATGAGAAAGTTTAAAGGATAGGTTAAATAAGGGGTTAAGTAAAGGGGTAATAAGCGAATCAGCGCAACATTTTATCAAATAGCTGGAGAGCATGTACGGTTTTATTGGAGTGTTATTAGAAGAGTAAGTCGATTGAAAAAATGACGCAAGTAAATTTGCGATGCTAGAGTCATTATCAGCTGTTTCTGATTTTAAAAAAATAGAGAAGTAGAGAAGACGACTTTCGTTTGGTATTACAACTTTCAAGATAGTCTCTGTAAATGAAATTATTCAAAGGATTATATTTTAGAGAGTACAACGACATACTTAGAACGATCTTGTTGCGAGTCAGATGATTTAAATTTCTTAAATAGTCTTAACTTTATGTTTTTAAGCCTTGATAATCTGCGTAAAGACCAAGGCGCTCCATGAGATGCTGAAGAAGAAGAGGAGAATGGCACACGAGCATCAAAGATAATATTAAGATTTTGATAGAACATATTTACCCCCGTACTCAAATTGGAATTAGAATCTGGGAAAGACCATCGGTTAAGCCTTCTACAAAGTGTAGGGTAAAGTTGAGATGAGTCATTAAGGGGGTCTTCTACTCATTCAAAACCCGTTTTTTGGACCCTTTTTAAAAAATTTCTTATTTGAAAACCCAAAGAATAATTGAAAACTTTTTTATTTATTGTATTACAAAAGGTTCAAAGGTTAAATAAAAAATTTTTTTTGCCTCGATACGAGGGCTGTTCAAAAAGTAATGAGACTTCAAAGTTGGTGGTGAAAAAAAAGTGTCGTCACGGCGGCCACGATTCCGGGTCTCCGGAGCGTCCGAAATGAAAAAAAAACGGGGTTATAATCAGTATAGATGTAATTCTCGGGTGAACCTCAAACTTAATTTTGTGATTTTTTTGACAAAATGGCGGCCATTCAAAAAAAATTTTTCAATTTCGGGCTTTTTTTTGTAGTTTAGTTGTAAAAAAATAGTAAAAAATTTTTTTAAAATTATGGTCGAGGTTCACCCATGGAGCAATGACAATTCTCTGCGTCGATTCCACTTTGTTTCATGAAAATCGGTTCAGTTGAACTGGAGATATCATGGCCGCCAGTTCGAAAAACGTGGTTTCGAGATAAACGCGCTTTAAGTTTGCAGTTGCTTGGGAATTTAGGTCACATTGGGTCACTAAAAGGACTATATCTCCTAAACTAATTCGAGTTTTCGAAAATCCTTTTTGGGGGATATTTATAAAGCTATAAATAATATGCAATTGTCGAAGGTGCATAAGGAAGACCCTCCCCTACATGAGATGTTGAAGTCAACCAAAACGATGAGATGATCTTTATAACAAAGTTTTGAAGCAAATTTTGTATTTTCTGTAGGTGAAATAAGTAGACATGGTCATCAAAAAAGGCTTGTAAAAAACAGGAAGGTGACTTTTAAAAGGACTTTTAAATTATAAAATTCATAATTTTTATTTCAGTTTCTCGCTTGAGTGGCCGCCAGGGTTCACCCGAGTCCATGATCAATAGCTATCATGGTAATATAAGCAGCAGCAATAACAGTGACAACGGCTCGGCCAATCATTCGCTGCAAATGAGTATTTCCCTGATAGAGAATATTAAAAATGATGGCGATAACTTTTCACTGGCCAGCAGCGGCATGTCCAGCAGTGTGACCACCAAAACTTACAACTCCACAGAGTCTACGCCTCGCAACATAACGCCAAATCCTTACAATGGTAAGCCTTAACACTCACATTTACTGATCTTTTAATGTATCATTTATTTTTTAACACAGAACAACCATTTATGAGTCAAACTCCTTTGGGTGGTCCTCTGGCTGCCGCCTCAAAAATGCTACCCGTGCCCGAAACTCTTATGAGTCCCGATGTTTGTCCCGCCGCCGTTGCCCAACGTGTCACCGTTTCCACTCTCAATTCTCAGCTGCACAAGACCAAAGTCAATAAGAACAAAGGTAGCCAAAATTACAAATTCAAAACTTGTTAAAACTCAAAAATGTTTCATACAGATAACAAACTCAACTTGCCACGTGTGCGGAGTCCACAGCTAAAACGTAACCAGAGCCCCACCAGCAGTCCGCGAAAAGTAAGCTTACGTACGGTGGACAAGCAGCAAATAATGGGCTCAGATGCAGGCGGCTTTAGCACGGATGACGATGGCGAACAAATCAATATTGAAAAACTAAAAACTATACGCAAAATGGCCGCACAGAGAACGCAACAACAGCAGCAGCATCAGCAGCAACAGCAGTTGGACAACAGCAGCCACAATCTCAACTGTACGGATCGTTTGATTGAACATGTCACCGAATCTTCTGCAGTGACCATCCAGAAAATGTGGCGTGGCTATCATACGAGGAAAAAAACCAATAAGGATATTGCCGAGAGGCTTCAGAGGCGTCGTACACAGGAATATATTGAGTAAGTGGGAAGCGCTGAAACAAAATTTGGAAAATTATACAGTTTTCTGTACATTTTCAATCAACTCAGCGGAGTAAGAGCCAATTAGATCTTTTATTTCTTAGGCATATTAAGGAAGCTTCTCAATAATCAAATTTATAGCAGCTAGATTAGAGACTAAAGTAGTGCTAAGAAGGCAGAGCTTCCATATAAAGTGAGCAAAAACCAGGTCTGTGTAAAGCCCTCAAAAGCTGGTCACAATAGCGATCAGTAGTGGGTTGCAGCTTACTACCCTTAGGAGGTTTCTTACCTTACAACTTTCAACCTTGGTTATGATTTGGTCTCGATTTTTGAAATCGATATCCCAGAACTCTACTGAGGTATAGGACAACACACCATAAGAGAGCTTCTTAGAAATGAAGAGACAATAAACCAAGATTGGTCGCTATCAATCCCATCCAATCGGAATTCCTTATTTAAGTTAATTTTATTTTTTTGGGCTTTACGTTCCACCTTGAAATATAAGACTAAATAATAGGTTAGGATGGACGTCCCTTAGCTGATCCATTAATTACCACTTCCAGCGATACCAGCTGTACCTTGATCCTCTCGGTGAAGAGGTTATATCTTAATTGTTCAATTATATTTTCGCTTTTGGTGCGTTTCAAGGTTTGATTCACTGAGATAAATAAGCCGGAATTTCGGGTTCGAACCGGTTTGGTCTACTGTTAATTACTATTGACATAACATAACGCTTGTCCCTCTCGATTTGGTTTGGCTTGACACTAAAGTTCTTGGTCATTTTCTGTTCTCTTCACCTGTTTACTCAGTTCTGCCGATTTACTTGGCAATTGCCACCATTTTTAAATTGATTTAGCTTAAAATATAAAACAAACTTTAACCGCTTTAAAATCAGTTCTGAACCAGCAAAATATCCGCCTCCATATTACCAACCTTCAGTTCACAGACATGACACAGATCCCGGTAGTTCAGCTGGTGTCAAGGCTAAGCCGTTGCGGCATTAACGAATCCCCTAACTTTTCGTAGTGCAAACTTGCCACCAGACCCAACCACTAGTCAAGAATTTACCTAACGAATTTTGTACGGGAATGTCCGCAAAACGTACCGATCGGTACGACCTCGCATTACCAGTCGTTAGTGTGGTGATGGATGCACACTACAGTTCATGTATTAGCCTAGCGCTGTGATACATTAACTATCGTTAACGACGGACTAACTCTCTACTACAGGGTGCCTTTTTAAGTTAGAAAAACTGACCAGGGTTAATGCTCAGATGAAAAGTGACCGTGGAGCACTTTGTACGCCATTTTAAATGTAACCATTGAAGTAGGAAAGTATCAATTCTACCCAAAAGAATCTCCTTTTTAACTTAGAAAGAGTTGTCAAGTCAAAAGTAATTGTGGAGCACTTTCCACTGCACAACCCTTCTCAACTAAAGCTGTTTTTTTTTTACTTGTCGAGATCTCATATATGAGGTGGGTGAAAAATACCTCAGTTTATTGTGAGTTGGTTGTCAAAAAACTCATATGAGAACTCAGATAGCCTACTTTTCATGCAGCTTTTCTTATATTTTTGTTCTTATCAGATAAACTATTACACTTGTCTGCCATTTCAAAGGGGAAACTTTTATGTGCTTAAGAAAACAGTGACCAGGATGAAGCTTACATGAAACTATTTTTTAACAATTCTCCCTGCAAAGCCGAAATCATAACTTTTTTAAATTATATTTATATTTTCAGAACGAAATAAGACGAAATCCCGATATTAGTTTTTAGGTTAAGTCTACGTTTTATGACCTAATATCTTCCTTAGTTAACCTTAACAACGCCTAGATTAACCAAGTTTTGCAAAAGGACCCAATTCCCCCGGTAATGACCTTTTATTTTTAAGGTGTTAAACTGCCTCCATATATAAACTTATTTGCCCCAAGGTTCTAAAGGTTAGATCTGGACTTGCGCCACTCAACCTTATTATATTCTTGAAACTTTTTGAACGTTTGAACGTGATAGCAGCAGTCCTGTTGAAATGTCCAGAGTCTCCGAACACTCTTCTCCAAAATTTACAAGAACTTCTCTAAAGTCGACATATTTTCAGAGTTCTTTAGTGTGACAAAGCATCGGACTCTTTCCAGCAAAGCCAGCAGCCCACACCTAGAACCCCTGGAATTGGACACTCTTACTCTTTGGCCCTAGATCCGGAATATCGTAACCACCGCCCTATAAATCTCATCGCTAAAGATAAGCCACTCTAGCCGAACCCGCGCCCGCAACAGCGCAACCTTCGAGAGTAGTTGACATTTGACGGCCCTTTTTCATAGAACGAATTGAGGCACGCAGACGCGACGCTCGACTGAGGCCGCGAGCGCACTTGTTTCTAACCACTTATTCTTCTTATCACGTCTGCACAAGCAGGCGACCAGATCGGCTTCCGTGATTTGTCTTAAAACTTAAAGCTCTTTTTAATTTTGCAGAGGCATCCCCATTTCGGATATACAAGGAACGTGGCAAAAAATGAAAATTAAGTTGATCTGCCTGCAAGTATAGTAAGCATATGTCCCATACATGTCAAACCTCTATCTCTTGCCATCTCCGAGATCTGTTTGTTCGTACGGTCAGACGGGCGGACAGGGCTAGATTGACTCGGCTGTTGATGCTTATCAAGAATATATACAGTTTATAGGGTCGGAGATGATTCCTTCTGCCTGGTACTTTTGCACAAACCTAGTATACTCTATGTACCTTTGGTACAGAGTATAAAAACGCATTCTGAACTTAGAAGAAGGGAGCAAAGATTAAGCTTAGCGAAAAGTGACTTCTTTAAATGCAAATTCATGACGTTCCATTATAAAAAGAAAGTTGAAAGGCGATTCAAAGCGCTGAAAGAATGTTGTGACGCCAAGCGTTTCCGCAATGCCCATTGCCCCATTGTGGTGCTGACCTGCACGCTGATGTTGAAGGGACCCAATAATGGCAAGATGTTCTGAGTCAAAAAAAGTTTGAGCGATTATGCATAAGCTAAAAGTGTCGCCCTAAAGACTTCGCGAAAACCAGTGCCATCGGATCTGCGGGGAACTGGAACAAATGGGGCAGTGTGCAGCTAAATGATGACTCTGAGCTCGCTCGTGGCTTAAAAACTGATAGCGCTGATCAACTAGCTCAAACAGCTCGTCTGCCAACTCAGAAATTATACTATATATTCGAAAACAAGAAGAAAACATAATTCTATCTGACCATGTTTACAAAAATTTCTCAATTTAAAAGTTCTTGCTCAATTTCCATTTTGATTCTCAGCTTCGACGAAGATTATGAATTTCTTGACTTTTTTAAAACTATTTCGTACAAAAAGTAAAATTAATCCGCCCGTGAACCGGGGTATTTGAACGGGCAGTCCTTTCGAAGATAGGGCCCTTTTAATGACCCGGGGAGTGGCCCGATGTTGACATACTATTTTGCAAGCTTTCGCTAAAAACCGCGCTCTATCTCGAAACCACGTTTTTCGAGCTGGCGCCTTGCGTTTCCGCAGGCCCAGTGCCCCATTGAACCGCTCCTTGGCGAAACAAATTTAATCGACGAAAATTGTCACCATTCTGGCCCGTAGTAAAATAAAAATTTTGCGATTTTTTTGACAAAATGGCTTCCACTTGAAATTGACAATCGAATTTGGACCAAATTCATTTTGTAATTTCAGTGTCCACAATTTTAGTAAAAAAAATCGCAAAATTTTTATTTTACTACGGGCCAGAATGGTGACAATTCTACGTCGATTAAACTTTGTTTCATCCAAATCGGTTCAGTAGAACTGGCGGAATCGTGGCCGCCAGCTCGAAAAACGTGGTTTCGAGATAAACGCGTTTAAAGTTTGCAGTTGCTAGGCAAATCGAGTCACTTTGGGTCATTAAAAGGCCATATCTTCTATAGTATTTCGAATTTCAAAAAACCCTTTTAGGGTTATATTCTTAAATGTCCAAGCTATAAAAACAAGCAAAACAAAAAAGTCGAATAAAATTTTTTGCTGAAAGAGAATAGGGCCTTAAAACGAAGTCCAATATTTCCCTAAACTTATTCTTTGGTATTTCTGTGTGTATTGCTATATCCGCCCATTTTTCCATTATGTTTTGAATAGCCAAATTTATTGGGATATTTGTGAAAAGTAAATGATTTGTGAGTAATAAATATTTTGAAACTGTGGCCGGGTGGCTCAGCGGCTAGTGTGCGCGACCGCTGTGCAAGAGGTCGTGGGCTCGATCCCGCCTCGGAACATCTAATGAAAAAAGTTTTTTCTTTGAATAAACTTTACACCCGGTCACCCCTCTCTGCTGTTGGCGCCAGCTGTGTAGTAATTAGCCATGAAAAGCTTCTCAAACTGCCGTTCGGAATCGGCGTTAGACTGTAGGTCCCTTTCTCTTGTGCGAAAATTGAGAGAGGCTCGGCTTTGGCCTTTTGGGGCTAAGCCATTTTACATTTTACAACCCACGAGTAGCAAAACCACCGACACAACCTTCTGCAGGATTTTTGGAAATTATCAGATTTCTTAAAGGTCCCTTAGGTCTCTTGCGCACACACAACATACAAATAATTACTTGGATTTCCTCTCTATTCTAAACCTGCTTTTCACTTACCCATTTCAGGCAACTCAGTAAGGATATGCTGTTAACCAAGGCGCAGCTGGAGAATGAGCGTAAAATCCAACAGCTGCAAATGCAGGCCATTAATGCACTATGGAAAAAGGTGTCCACCATGCAAGTGGTAGATACCACCAAAGCGCCAGCGGCGGCGGCACCAATTGAAGGCGAGCCGCCGGTCGAGGACTCCAGCTCGGGTCAACTGAGCTTAGATCAAAATTCAGCAGCGGTGGTAAATGATCTTGCCAAGCGTTGTACAATGCTAACGGATCAGGTGCAACAGCTGCAGAGTTCGATAGGCACCATCGTCAATTGTTTGACCATGGTGTGCAATCTGCCGCAGGAGGCACTGAAAAGGCAAATCCATGGCGGGTGCGAAGGTGAGGCCGAATCGACGCAAACGGATCTGATAGCAGTGCACACACCACAAATGGAAGACTTGACGAATTTTCCATTTACCAAACTGAGACCCTCGACTTTGGCGCTGGAGCACAAGAATGGCACTCGGATAAATGAGGAGGAGGAGCAGCAGCAGCCAGATGACGGCGAGCTAAAGGAGAAAGATGAAACTGTTGAAGAAGCCTAGATTTTAATTATAAAACACGCTTTAAGAAACGGATCTCAGCGCGCATCTAACTAAAACTTAGGCTTTGTGTAGCTTTTGCAACCACCAACAACAACAACAACTAGGAGTAGTGGCCACAACAATTAAGTAGACACCTTCAATTTTTTGTTACAAACATTTCAAAGAAAAAAAAGAGAAATATACAAAGCTAAATTTTTGTAATGCACCCAAGCTAATGACTAATGGAATTCTAGATCAGTCTTCTTCTTCATCCGTCTCATCCGACTCGGACTCCTCCAACTGTTGCGGCCGGTTCGTGTTGGGTGTGAGATCATCTTCGGGATCCTGATCCTCTAAAATGTTGGTGGGTTTCTTGGCAAAGCGTTCCGGCCATATACCCGCCTTGGTGTACTCTTTCACATGCTCTGTGGTTAGAATTTTGCATATTTCTGCCTTGACTTTGTCACCCTCCTCAATTGGTTCCACCAGAACGAAATCTCCACGTTTCACCCATAAGTTTTTGCGAAACTTGCAGGGCATGGATACTGTAAGGAAAGCGTAAGTGTTATATACATGTAATAGTAGTTGGTTGCCTGGAAGTGGGGACTTACCCAAAAAGTTCTCAGCCTGCTCCTGAGCCGTCTCCACCTCGTGCAGATTGTTGCCCCGGCTGCTCACCACGCGCACAATTTGTTGCTGCTCGCTGGGCAGAGCATAGTCATCCTCCATCATTTCCTTGATTAAATGCTTGCGACGCGTGGTACTCGGATGTGATCTGTGCATGTTTTGGCTGGCTAATAAACAAATACAATCCCCGTTGAGATTGTGGTTGAGGGTTTGTTGTTGTTGAATTAAAAATACCGAAAACATATGTCCGTCAAAATAGCGGCGAATAGTTAGCGACGAATTTGGAACGGTGGAATGTGGAACACAAAGGAATTTGATTATTCCAAAAACTTTAAATGCAAAAATGTTGAGAATTGCGTAAACTATTGTTTTATTTGGGTTGGGGTTGTTTCAAGCCTTATGGACATTAAAATTTAAGTGTTGAAACTAAATTGTCTTTCCAAATTTAAAAATCTCAACATCCATTTTTTTTAGTAAAAAATTAAATGCAAAATATGTGGACTCGGTTTCGCGCTAATTTCTTTTTATTGCACGGTATACCTGCGTATTCGCTTTATGGTTTTGGCTGATTTTTAGTAAAAGTTAGATCAAAATCATGTGGAGCGTTTGGGAGAAAAGTGATGATTTGTCCGCGCCAGAAATGGAACCAGCTCAATATCGGAACCAGCTCAAATACCTATCGTATAAGTTATAACAAATTATTTTAATATTTAGAGCTCGCATAGCCCAATGCACGGTATGGCAGATTAAGCTACAAATTAATCTGCATCTTTCCCCCAACCACTCATTAAAATCATTGGAGGGTTCTTGAGAAAAATTACTTTTTCCAACACGCCGGCGCGCTCATTGATAAGCCGCCAATGTCACTAATTCGTCGCTTGTAAAGATCGATTCCAAGCCCGTGACAGACTAAACTACAAATTAATCTGCATCTTTCCCCCAACCACTCATTAAAATCATGTGGAGGGTTTCTGATAAAAATTAGCTATTAAGAGACATACGAATTATTACCTACTAACCAATCTAGCCGGTTCCAGCAACTCAGGTATCAGATGAACGAGCATTTTCAACACTTGAGCTTGTTCTTTCTGACTTAGGAGCTAGTATAGAGGAACAGCTCCTGGAAGATACAGTCGTCGGCATAACTATTTTGACAAAACGATGCGCAACGGTTAGCGTTGTATTTTGTCGAATTTTTACATGTATCGGCTCTCTTATCTGATTTACCGTTAAGTATATGATTGCATAAAGTAAATTGTAAATTATATTCCTAGTTGCTTTCTCCTATTTCTTAATATGCTTATTATTCTCATTCGTATGCTGAGTTTGGCCGGACAAAAGTATTTTGTCACACCTTGCATTTAGTTTGCATTTATCTGCTGTTGATTGAAAGTCACACCATTATTACGGCTTATCTTAGTTACGAGATTCTTATTGCTGATAAGCTTTTTTTTCATTCAAAAATTTGTTTAATATGGGTAAAACAAAGGAATTGAGTGAATCCATTAAAAATGAGATTATTGTGAAGTATAACTCTGGTATTTCAGTACAAAATATCAGTGAATTATACAATATTTCACGTCAAACAATCTATTATCAAATAAACAAATATAAAAGAACCCACACGACAAAAAACGCTGCACGTAGTGGCAGACCACGTAAGACAACTGCCAAGGCAGACAAATATATTATACGGCAGTTTAAGCAGGACGTCTTGAAAACTCCTCGATCGGTTGCCAAAGAACTTAAAGAAGCAGCAAATGTTGATGTCAGTGAACGGACAATTCGTAGACGTCTTAAGGAAGCTGAATTTGGAACGTATATTTCCAGAGTAATACCGCAAATAACTTGCCGGAATAAGTTGAAGCGTCTTGAGTTTGCCAAAAAATATATCGACAAACCAGATTCATTTTGGTATAACGTTTTGTGGAGCGATGAAAGTACATTTCAGTTTCACTGCTCAAAAAAAAAAAAATTTACGTCAGAATTCCAAAACAACTTCACAAAAAAGTGACACCCACATGTGAACGAGCAAGCCATGGAGGTGGCTCCGTAATGTTTTGGGGATGCGTCGCCTACAATGGCATGGGAGATTTAGTTCCTGTTGATGGCATCATGGAAAAAGGCAAATATTTGAATGTGTTAAACGATCACGCATTCCCTTCTGGAGACAAATTGATTGGGGAGAACTTTATATTCCAGCAAGACAACGCCCCGTGTCATAAAGCTAAAGTTATTACCCAATTTTTGAAGGATGTTGGGGTTAATACTTTGGACTGGCCGCCGCAGAGCCCAGATTTAAACATTATCGAGAATCTCTGGGCGTATATTAAAAGAATGCGGAGTCCAAACTTGACAAGAAACCGCGAGGATACAATATCGGAGGTAAAAGCACTCTGGAGAGAGATTCCATTATCTTATATCCAAAGCTTGGTGAAGTCTGTGCCTGGACGTCTGCGAAAAGTGATAGATGCAAGGGGCGGATATATATTTTATTAAATCATTATAAACAGTCCTTTGGAACATTTGATTATATTTTTTTTTTTTACATTTTATAAAATGTCAAAATACTTACGCCACCGTTTATTTGTGAATAATCCATTTTTATTTTATAATTAATACACATATCTTACTTTTTGTACATATTGTTAATAGCTTAATACTATACCTATCTACCATAAACAAATAAAGTTTCTTCTTTAAACAAATAAAAAGTTACAACAGAATATGTTGTGCATTATTTTTGTCAAAATAGTTATGCCGACGACTGTATAATGCTAATAAACTTAAACTAAACAGTTTATAAAAATTGTTAATGTCATCTAATGGATTTGATAATAACACTAAGCAATCAATATTATTTCTAAGCATATGGAGAGAAAGCTATGTAAATTTCGGACCGAACCTCTAGCAGAATTTCAGAGGTTTGCAGCCTTGATTAAGTTTGTGCAAAAGTATGTAGCATCCAGAAGGAAGCGTCTCCAACAGCCGAGTCCGTCCGTATGACCAAACAGATCTCAGAGATGATAAAAGATAGAACTTCGACATCTATGGGACATATAAAGGGTGATTTTTTAGCTATTATCTTTTTGGCAACACTGGTTTAAAAAGCTCACGCACGTTTCGTGTTTTGTTTCACTGTCAAACATCTTCAGTTTGGTCTATAATTAAACCATGAATCGTCTTAGAAACGAACTACGCTTCCATATTATTCAATTTTATTATCAAAATGCGTGCTCTGTTAAGAAAGTTCATCGCGCGCTTCTTCCATTTTATGGTCAGTTTAATCGACCCACTGAAGCGGCTATTCTGGCTATTGTGACTAAATTTCGCACCAAATTTACATTGTTGGACATTAAACCACCAACACGCTTACGTAGAGTGCGAACTAAAGAAAATATCGCAGCTGTATCGGCCAGTGTTAATGATGACCATCAATTATCGATTCGTCGCCGTTCGCAGCAATTGGGCCTCTGTTACTCAACAACGTGGAAAATTTTGCGGAAGGATTTAGGTGTGAAGCCTTTCAAAATACAGCTGGTCCAAGAATTGAAGCCGAACGACCTATCGCAACGTAGTATTTTTGGTGAATGGGCTCTTGGAAAGTTGACCGAAGATCCACTTTTTTACCGAAAAATTGTGTTCAGCGACGAAGCTCATTTTTGGCTCAATGGGTACGTAAATAAGCAGAATTGTCGATTTGGGAGTGGATATCAGCCAGAAGCATTGCAAGAGCTACCAATGCATCCAGAAAAAAACACAGTTTGGTGCGGTTTATGGGCTGGTGGCATCATTGGACCGTACTTCTTCAAAGATGATGCGAATCGTAACGTAACTGTGAATGGTGAGCGCTACCGTGAGATGATATCCAACTTTTTTTGCCGAAAATGCAAGAGCTTGACTTGCATGACATGTGGTTTCAACAAGACGGTGCCACATGCCACACAGCACGCGCAACAATGGACTTATTGAGAGGCGAGTTCGGTGAACATTTTATTTCACGTTCGGGACCGGTCAATTGGCCGCCTAGATCGTGCGATTTAACGCCTTTTAGACTATTTTTTGTGGGGCTATGTTAAAGCTCATGTCTATACAGACAAGCCCGCTTCAATTGACGCATTGGAAGACAACATTGAAGCATTTATTCGTGAGATACCGGCCGAAATGTTGGAAAGAGTATGCCAAAATTGGACTAAGCGGATGGACCATTTGAGGCGCAGTCACGGTCAACATTTGCATGAAATAATCTTCAAACATTAAATTATATGGACCGTACTATCGATTCAAATAAAGATTTCATGCATTTTTCTGAATCTTATGTTTTTTTTTTTGTAAAACTTTCCTATAGCTCTTAAAAAATCACCCTTTATATTTGGGCATTTCCTGTGTTTCGAACGTTACATTCGTACGCATATTTTTGCTCACTTCTGGAGTCTTAAGCGATATGGCACTAGAATGGGTGGTCATAGGAGAATGTTGGAAACCTTCCCGGGCAAGCATCGAACCATTCCCTTAAGTTCTACCAAAACCGTAAATTTTGTCAATTTTTGCGGTTTTTTGACCATTTTTCACAAATTTCTTCAACTAAGAAACCTTCCCGGGCAAGCGTTCAGCCAATCCCCAAAGTTTCATTGCATTCGGATAAACTGCATAATTTTGCAAATTTCGGGTTTTTGGACTATTTTTCGGGCATTTTTTTAACTTAGAAACCTTCCCTGGCAAGCACTCAACATTTCCCAAAGTTTCATTGCAATCGAATGAACGGTTTAGGCTGGCAAGGATATTTAAACTTTGGCCTAGCCGAAGCTAGCACTTCTGTATATTTTCTGATGAAGACATTAAAAATATGAAAATTTATACATTCTTAATTTTCCCTTGCGACAAATAATATTGTTATTTATTAGATCTGCAAGTCCACTCGATGTTCCCTTTCAAAAAAAAAAACAGTTCTAGTACAACAATTCAGAAAATTTTTTCGAATCAACATCTAAGTATTACTTTTTTTAGTTTTCAAATTTAGTTTCACAAATTTGTTCATTAATGAAAATTACTTGCCTTATGTTTAATTTGAAACTCCAAATTCTTTAGTGGAATCCAGACATTTGTCAGTAGGGCCAGCCTCTGTGATTCACTCATCTGTTTGGCAACGAAATTTGCAACATCATTTTAATTTAAGTCATCAACTTTCTTCTCGTCCGAGGAGCTTTAATTACCCATACATTCAACAGTCGATTCTCCACTGCAGGGTCTTTCTGCAGAATCGGTTGGTGGCACTGTCACTGAAAATCTCTTCAATAAAATTTAAATTAAATGGTTTAAACTCAAATAATGCATTCATTTATTATAACAAAAAATGGGTTAAGTTTCCAATTAGAATTAAATCTGCCAAATATATAGTA
Organism: Lordiphosa collinella; assembly: GCA_018904265.1. NCBI lineage: Eukaryota > Metazoa > Arthropoda > Insecta > Diptera > Drosophilidae > Lordiphosa > Lordiphosa collinella. Next base: position 81,574 of record JAEIFV010000807.1, read on the forward strand.
AAACATTAAGTAAGCTACTCGTTGATATGTTGTATGCAAAAGTAAACGTAATTTTTTTTTAAGTTTCCATCATCCAGCTCTTGGCTTGACCATCATTTGAACGAATGTCAGGGAAACGGTGTAGTCATAATTTTTCCAAATGCCCCAATATATCCCATTTCGTTTAGGTGCCACACCATTCCTGAAGTATTTTCCATTTAGAGAACTAAAGTCGAGAGAGATAAGGTGTATAAATAAGATTCAAATTGATTTATATAAGGGATGTTTACCTTGAACCACAACCACCATCGTTAAACCACCAAGGGCCATCGAATATCTTAACACATTTTCTTTTTGAATCCCGATCAAGTGTTCTGAATTTCATGTTCTTATGATGGCTAAGCGAGTCCCCAGCAGTGCCCGAATATTCTTCAATAGATTTCAGTTCATATTCTTCATTTTCGCTGCCCACAAGGAAGTTACCAAATCGGGCAAATCGAGTTGTACCATTAAAGTCTTGAAGGTGAATATATAACTCATGAGGTTGCGAATTTGTAATCAAATGTAAACTTTCCAGTCCGATAAAGTATTCTTGACTAGGATCCCCAAAGCCGTTCCTATACTCTGTCCAGTTTCTATTGAAATCCACTGTGCCATTAATGCGCCTCTGAATTACGGTCCATCCGGAACCATTCAGTTCAGAGTCGCAAAATACAGGAAATGGTAACATACCTGGTAAATGAATGGTATGAATACCAGTGGAATTTGCACATGGTAAACAATTTTGGGCCTTCAGTTTCTGATTGTACTCTAAAAGAGCTGCTTTGTCAGTATTGATGATCGACTTCAGTTCGTTTGTCTGAGACTTCAGAATATTATTCTGTGATTTTAACTCTAAAATTTCTTCATCTTGAGCTAGGATTAATTTGGTTTTTGATTCAAGCTCCTTATTCTTTGCTTCTGACTTTGATTTTAAATCTAAAATTTCCTTACCCATAGCTTTGATTACCTCTGCGTTCGAATCTTTTTCTTTTTTCTCCGATTCGAGGGAAATTTTTAGCTGTTTAATAGTTTCTAAGTCTGCCTTAGACCTTGATTTTAAATCTAAGATTTCTTTCTCTTTAGCTTTGATTAGTTCTGTTTTTGAGTCTAGTTCCCTATTCTTAGAATCCAGTGAAATTGCCTGCTGATTTAAAGTTTTAATGTCTATCTTTGATTTGGATTGGACGTCTAAAATTTTCGATACTAGAGTCTCAATATTGGTTATTTGATCTTTGTTCTCGACACTCATGGATTTTTGAATCTTCAATTCTTTAATTGTACACTCCTGCTCTTTGATATGGTTTTCTAGTTCGGAAAATCGATTTTGCGCTTTTTGACACACTTCGGCATATCGAAGGAAGGGTTCGACGGCTTTGAAGCAGTAGGCACTGCAATATGCTTCATCGTCCATTGTATCTGCATGGGTAAAGACTCTCTCCAATGGAAGTACGAAAAGCCACAGCACACAGAAGAATTTTAACATTTTGGGAACTGTTTCAACCGCAGCTTGACTTGATTCAGACGTAACTGATTTGGCCCAAGTGTTCAATAAATAACGAAAGCTGCTGATTTAAATATTGGAAATGCTTATCAGTGACTCTTGACTCTAAGTGAAGGTCGTTTTGAAGCTGTCTCTGGGTCAAGCTGCTTATCAGTAGACAGCGGATTTTGCATATTTTGAACGGCTTGTCCGATTTGAATTCTGATTGCACACATCTTATTTTTATTGAAAATAGATCTCAGATCGCTAAAAACATTTTTGCATATTTTGCATATAAAAATATGCAAAAACTTATTTAATATGCAAACACATATTTCAGATAAATTATAATAATAGTAGGCCAGGTTTAATGAGTTCTTTTTGTGATTCTGTGCGCTGTCTGTACAAAACGCTCAATAAATGCTCAGGAATCCAATGTTACGTACAAATCTAATTTTTATAAAACATCATTTTATGAGAATTCCGGAAACAATTACCTCCATAGAACAGAGGAATATGGAAATTACAAGCACGTACAACCTATTGGCTGAAGTAAAGGAAATTCTAAATGGTGTGAAAAGGGAATTTGGTTTTAAATTGCGAAAAAAATCGGAGTCCAGATTATATTTCATTTCATAAGCTTAATGAAAGTAAACGACGCGGGACAGATAACCATGGCGAACGTATTTAAATTCAAATATGCACCGCTAACTTCATGCGATATTGAACGAAGCTTTTCGGCCTACAAGCTTATTTTTTCTGAAAAACGCCAACGTTTTTCAATGGATAACATAGAAAAGAACTAAACTACTTACTGTTTCAACAATTACTACAAGGACCTTTTTGAATAATAAAAATTTCCAATTGAAAAGTGGTGTTTGGGATCTTTGTTATGGGGGCAGGCTGAGTGATTGGTGCATTGGTATTTTATAGGCTGGAATAATGCATGCGTTCATCATTTACTTAATAAAGAACGGCTCTGCGAGGTTCAGGGCTGGTACCGAGGTCGAAAATCTGCAGGAGTAAGAGTATGAGTTCGAGGGAATTTGTTCAAAAACCCCCGCCCGTCTCTTCTTTCGATCTTCTGATCGGAAATATATTGCCAGAAATCAAATCGGAGCACCCACAAACCTAAGAAAGGATTAAGCATTTGATTTTTTTAGATATTACGTTTTCCCCCTCCAAAAGTCAGCCCGATCGGTTGCGGTCAGCTGCCGGTCAGCTTTCCATTCAGTCCCAGTGAGCACTGTGCCAAGACCCCAACTCACTAAGTTAACACACTCCACTAAGCTCCCCTCATGACAACGCTATGGACACAACCCTGTTCCTGTTAGTAACACTTTAAAATTCTTTATTTTGAGCGGAAAAGGCAACATCATTTAGCCTTTGACTTGATCATCCGTCATGGACAATTGGGACATTTATCTCTTATGAGGAAATCCACAGAAAGAATGTGGTCAATCAGAACATAAAGAGAAAGATCGCTAAATTGTGCCAATGAATCAAGAATATAAGCTAATTTACTGAAGAATTACTAAAAACAAATTTTTGTGAGCTCTTATGGTTAAAATTACTGGCACAAAATTAATTTGTGGTGGAAAATGCATTATTACAACTTCTAAATTAAAAGAAAATATATTTAAGTCCAAAATTTTATACTCGAATTCATTTTAAGGTACATGTCTAGTTTCAGATTTTGAAAATTTCGATTTTTTTTTTTTGGCTTAAATCATGCGTTATAATGTTAAAAACATCCCCTGAAATTTTTAAGCAAAAAAAAAAAATACAAATTCGAGATATTTTGATTTTTGTACAGGTAGGTCGGGCGCAAAATCACAAAATTGGCGCGCACTCGAAACTTTAAATGCGATTATCTCGGAACCACTTTTTTCACCCTGGTGCGTCAGATTGCGAGGCCATTTGTTGACCGATTTTCTTATAGTTTTTTTTAAATTGCTCGTAATACCCGTCGCTATGGTCGGAACTAGGATATTTTTGATCGGTCCATAAATAGCGGAGTTAGGGCCATTTTAAGGGGTAAAAATAGGTCAATTTTCGAAATTTTGACTTTGAGAACCCCTTACTCCCCTATATATAGACCGATCCCAGATATCCTAGTTCCGACCATAACCACATCAATTCCCAACAAAACCTCATTTAAATTTTTTTTATCCGATGACGCGTTCTCTGGAAATCTGACGCACCAGGCACCTATGTTTTTAAAAATGGGTCGACTTTGAAGCGGGCTACAACAACAACCGCTGCAACAACTACAAAAAAATTTTAAAAGTTAGCTTGATCAATTATCTATCGAACAAAAAAAAACTTTTCGAGTCAAATACCCTTACTTTTGGGCTGCTGAAACTAGACATGTACCTTAAACTATTATAAGCATTTTACTTATTTGCATATTTTCTTGCATATTTGCATATTTTCTTGCATATTTGGATATTTTTTTTGTATATTTTACATATTCAAAATTTGCAAAAAAAACATCCAGATATGCAGTTTTTAATGGGAGGGGGGTTTTTTAATAGTAAAAACCGAATTTCACTTCAATCTGTCTTCCTTTAAAGAGTTGCATAAAATCCGCTGTCTACTTATCAGTGACACTTGGTTCTTAGTGATACCGTTCCTAAGCTGTCTCTGGGCCAGATTTCCAAGAATAAAATTATTAGCGAGATAAGAAATATAAGTGCAAAACCTTGAACCAATTTATTGTTAATTTGGGAAAAATGCTCGTGTCTGACTTATACCAGCTGCTCAATCTCTCGACTTAATACCTGCACTCAATTGGTCTCAGCTTTGACATTTATACATAGATTTTCTTTATTTTCTTGGCAGAAATCTATTTATTTAAAAGTGTTCAACCTGACTGACAGACTGAATCAAAAACCATAAGAGACAGGAAGCTACATTTATTACTGTAGTTTAAGCTTATGCTGTAAGTTAGAGCTAACATCCGATTTTGGAAAGGTCTGGCCGGAAATGCGGAAAAATCGCAATAAGCTGAAACTTTAGTATATCATGTGATCAGCAGCAAACTCATGATATGCATGAAAATTTTACACTGCTTATCAATCTTCTGAAAAATGGATTATTAAAGTTTATTTTGGGCGAAAGTTTACTTTCCGAGCAATTAAAACAAGTAAGAAAGTCGTTCAATTTCGACAATACGAGGGCCGTCCCAGAAATGGCCGACCTAGCACAGTAGTGTTTGAAAATGTTCACAAAAAATATTAAAAAGGGGAAGTACCGACTATTAAAAGCTTAAGTTTGAAGTTTGGTGCCTTTACCTTGCACAGTTTTTTTTTTTGGTCGATTTTAATAGAGAACGCTTGTTATTGATTTGCAAACATGGACAAAATTGGTCATCGTTATGTGATACAATACTTTCATATAAAAGGTCTTAGTTCAACCAATATTAAAAAGGAGCTGAGTTCTACCTTACGCAATTCTGCTCCCTCGTTTACAACAATAAAATATTGGGTGGCTGAGTTTTAGCGAGGTCGTTTGAGCTGCGAAGATGAACATCGTAATGGGCGTCCAAAAGAGGTGACCTCTTCAGAAATGGTGACCAAAATTAAAAAATGTGTATTGAGTGACCGGCGATTGAAAGTTCGTGAGTTAGCTGAATGTGTAGGCATTTCAAAAAGTGCTGTACATCGCATATTGACCGAAAAATGGGACATGAAAAAGTTATGCGCAAGATGGGTGCCGCGCTTGCTGTTCCATCATGACAAAGCGCCGGTTCACACCTCTGCCGTTGCAATGGCTAAAATTAATGAATGAAAATTTGAATTGCTACCTCAAGCGCCTTATTCGCCAGACTTAGCTCCCTCTGATTATTTCTTATTTCTAAACTTGAAAAAATGGCTCGAAGGAAAAAGATTTTGTAACAATGAAGTGGTGGAGTCCGAGGTTAATGCCTATTTTGAAGAGCTTCACAGTTCTTATTATAAAAAAATTGTATCGATCCAAAAGGATCCTATGTTGAAAAATAAAAAAAAAAAAAGATAAATTTTAATGTTTTAGTACTTAGGTCGGCTATTTCTGGGACCGCCCTCGTAAGTACTTACTTTTTTTTCCATTTTTTATACCCTTGCAGAGGGTATTATAAAATTGTGCAGATGTTTGTAACGCATTGAAGGAAGCATCTCCGACCACATAAAGTATATATATTCTTGATCAGCATGACGAGCTGAGTTGATTTAGCCCTGTCCGTCTGTCTGTTTCTATGCTATCTCCTCCGTCAGTTTTAAAGCTATCCTCACCAAACTTTGCACGAAGTCTTGTGGTACAAATGGGCTGCACATTTGTCGGAACCGGCCGGATCGGATGACTATAGCATATAGCTGTGATAGGAACGATCGGTCGAAAAACCAGTCTTAGTGAGAAAAACTTGTTTGTTTTTAATGGAAACGCCTCCAAAGTTTGTATTTCTTAGTTTACTATCCTTTCCCATGATTTCACCAAGCTTGGTCGGATGACTATAGCATATAGCTCCTATAGGAACGATCGGTCGATAAACTAGTTCGAGTGAAGAAAACTTTTTTGTTTTTAATGAAAACGTCATTTTTATTGGCTTATTATTATTTTATATACTTTGGACACATTTCTACAAAGTTTTATCAAAATCGGATGACTATAGCATATACCTGCATTATGAATGATCGGTCGAAAAAGTAGTTCTAGTGAGAAAAATTTTTGTTGTTTTAGATCCCTCCAAATTTCGTAATTAAGAGTGTATTATGTTTTTCCATGATTTCACCAAGTTTGGTCGAAATCAGACATCTATATAGTAAAGTCCAAAAAGTAGTCGTAGTTAGAAAAACTTTTTTGTTTTCAATGGAAGCTGCAAGGGTATACAAAATTTCGGCCGAGCCGAAGTTAACTTTCCCCTATTTTTTAGTAGTCAAATTCAGTTTTATAAATTTTTTCATTTATGACAAAACATTAGCTTACTTGCCTTATGTTTAATTTGAAACTCCAAATTCTTTAATGGAATCCAGGCATTTGTCAGTAGGGCCAGCCTCTGTGATTCACTCATCTGTTTGGCAACGAAATTTGCAACATCATTTTAATTTAAGTCATAAACTTTCTTCTCGTCCGAGGAGCTTTAATTACCCATACATTCAACAGTCGATTCTCCACTGCAGGGTCTTTCTGCAGAATCGGTTGGTGGCACTGTCACTGAAAATCTCTTCAATTAAATTAAAATTAAATGGTTTAAACTCAAATAATGCATTCATTTATTATAACAAAAAATGGGTTAAGTTTCCAATTAGAATTAAATCTGCCAAATATATAGTAAAACATTAAGTAAGCTACTCGTTGATATGTTGTATGCAAAAGTAAACGTAATTTTTTTTTAAGTTTCCATCATCCAGCTCTTGGCTTGACCATCATTTGAACGAATGTCAGGGAAACGGTGTAGTCGTTTTTCCAATGGCCCCAACTTATCCCATTTTGTTTAGGTGCCACACCATTCCTGAAGTATTTTCCATTTAGAGAACTAAAGTCGAGAGAGATAAGGTGTATAAATAAGATTCAAATTGATTTATATAAGGGATGTTTACCTTGAACCACAACCACCATCGGTAAACCACCAAGGACCATCGAATTTCTTAACACAAAGGTTTTTTGAATCCCGATCAAGTGTTCTGAATTTCCAGTTCTCATGTATACTAAGCGAGTCCCCAGCAGTGCCCGAATATTCTTCAATAGATTTCAGCTCATATTCTTCATTTTCGCTGCCCACAAGGAAGTTACCAAATCGGGCAAATCGAGTTGTACCATTAAAGTCTTGAAGGTGAATATATAACTCATGAGGTTGCGAATTTGTAATCAAATGTAACCTTTCCAGTCCGATAAAGTATTCTTGACTAGGATCCCCAAAGCCGTTCCTATACTCTGTCCAATTTCTATTGAAATCCACTGTGCCATTAATGCGCCTCTGAATTACGGTCCATCCGGAACCATTCAGTTCAGAGTCGCAAAATACAGGAAATGGTAACATACCTGGTAAATGAATGGTATGAATACCTGTGGAATTTGCACATGGTAAACAATTTTGGGCCTTCAGTTTCTGCTTGTACTCTAAAAGAGCTGCTTTGTCAGTATTGATGATCGACTTCAGTTCGTTTGTCTGAGACTTCAGAATATTATTCTGTGATTTTAACTCTAAAATTTCTTCATCTTTGGCTAGGATTAATTTGGTTTTTGATTCAAGCTCCTTATTCTTTGCTTCTGACTTTGATTTTAAATCTAAAATTTCCTTACCCATAGCTTTGATTAACTCTGCGTTCGAATCTTTTTCTTTTTTCTCCGATTCGAGGGAAATTTTTAGCTGTTTAATAGTTTCTAAGTCTGCCTTAGACCTTGATTTTAAATCTAAGATTTCTTGCTCTTTAGCTTTGATAAGTTCTGATTTTGAGTCTAGTTCCCTATTTTTAGAATCCAGTGAAATTGCCTGCTGATTTAAAGTTTTAATGTCTATCTTCAATTTGGATTGGACGTCTAAAATTTTCGATACTAAATTCTCAATATTGGTTCGTTGAAATCTTTGTTCTCGACACTCATGGATTTTTGAATCTTCAATTCTTTAATTGTACACTCCTGCTCTTTGATATGGTTTTCTAGTTCGGAAAATCGATTTTGCGCTTTTTGACACACTTCGGCATATCGAAGGAAGGGTTCGACGGCTTTGAAGCAGTAGGCACTGCAATTTGCTTCATCGTCCATTGCATAGTCACAGTTCTAAAACGAGAACACAACACGCTCAGATTAATTTCACTATACACTTTGGCTGAAGAAAGTCCGCTTAATATTCTTACTGCAGTATCTGCACGAGTAAAGACTCTCTCCCATGGAAGTACGAAAAGCCACAGCACACAGAAGAATTTTAACATTTTTGGGAACTGTTTCAACCGCAGCACAACTTGATTCAGACGAAACTGATTTGGCCCAAGTGTTCAATGTATAACGAAAGCTGCTGATTTTAATTTTGGAAATGCTTATCAGTGACTCTTGACTCTCTAAGTGAAGGCCGTTTTGAAGCTGTCTCTGGGTCGGGCTGCTTATCAGTGACACTTGGTTCTTAGTGAAGGCCGTTCCTAAGCTGTTCCAAGAATAAAATTATTAGCGAGATAAGGAATATAAGTGCAAAACCTTGAACCTATTTATGATTAATTTCGGAAAAATGCTCTTGTCTGACTTATACCAGCTGCTCAATCTCTCGACTTTATACCTGCACTCAATTGGTCTCAGCTTTGACATTTATACATAGATTTTCTTTATTTTCTTGGCAGACTATGAATTTAAAAGTGTTCAACCTGACTGACTGACTGAATCAAAAACCATAAGAGACAGTTGAAGCCTGGATTGAAGTCCCACGATCCGTTGTCATGAGTTCATTTAATCATCTGTTTTCATCGATCGACGTAATAGAATTTAATATACCGACTGATCATTTTGTGGCCGAGGACGATATCCCCCTGGTTAGACTGTACAATTCGGTAATCGAAAATGATTTAACTGAGAACGAAATAATGAAATGGGCGACTGGTAGCAACGAGAAAAGCGTAATAGAATTTCAAAATTGCAAATGACGAGAGCATCGGGAACAACGAAGATTATATGGAAGAAGAGAGCAGAGTAAGCATTGATAACGTGATAGATTCCTTCAACGTGGCGGTACAATGGGCAGAGGAAAATAACCTTACAAGCGATGAGATATTGTTTTTTCGACGATCTAAAACAGCAGAGACTTTGGACTTAACCCTGTCGCTGGAAGGATGTTTGAGTTGCAAGAATTTCATTCATACAATTCAGCATCGTATTTAATTAAATTATAAATTTTTATTTCATACAAGTTCATACCAATTACCTTTAGAGATACATAAGCATTTCAATTTCCAAAACAAATTGCTTAGAGTTCGCTCGAGCTTCAGTTCGTGGAATGGATCAACGGATCTAATTGATGTCGCGTGTGTACTTGGCTGAATCCTTTGGATATACAGTCATTTGCTCCAAATTGGCTGGCTTACAAAAATAAATTTCAAAAGAAATTGGAAAAGAAATTAATGAAAATCTTGAATTGAACTGCGACTGCAGAGTTAACTATGGATAATTTATCAACTTTTACTTCAAGCTGCTGATAAACCTTGGTTTAACGCCGAAATTAGGCGAGCTAAAAAAATCGTGATAAAGCCTATGCCAAATGGAAACGCTACAGGATACCAAGCTTATACCTTATATTTAAAACGAGTCGAAGAGAAGTTAATAACTTGGCCATCAAATCGAAAAGGTCATTCTATTCCAACAAGTTTCAGAGGGCTATAAGTACATCTCAAAGATGGAAACATATTAAAAACGTAGGAATTGGGAAATCAAAGCTAATAATAAGAGATGATGTCGATGTAAATAACCTAAATCTTAATTTCACCCGACTAAACGTACCTGAGATTACATGTAACTCGTATTTGTCCGCGTCCTCGTTCAATAATTGTTCTAACTGTTTTGAATTTGAGTGTGCAAGTCCTAGTGATATTCTCGACTCAATTCGTAAAGTTAAGTCAGAAGCTGTGGGCCTTGATGGCGTAAATCCCAAATTTATAAAAATCTTACTGCCAAACCTTATAAGCCATATAACGCACATATTCAACACAGCGATTACTACCTCAACCTTCCCAAACGAATGGAAATTTGCGAAAATAATACCAGTCCCTAAGAGTAAAGATGAATTTAGGCCGAACTCCATACTCCCTTATCTTTCTAAGGCCTTTGAACAGCTAATTGCTACACAAATGACCAGTTTCCTGGCCTCTAACAAGCTCCTGAACAACAATCAGTCAGGATTTCGTAAAAATAGAAGCTGTACTACAGCGGTAATTAAAATAGTTGAAGACATCCGCAGAGACTTGGACAAAAGCGATGTAACTTTCCTAACACTTCTTGACTTTAGTAAGGCATTTGATTCTGTAAATCACGAAATACTCCTTACTAAGTTAAGCAAACTATACAACTTCTCCCAATCTTCTATAAAACTAATGCGTTCTTACCTAACAAATAGAAATCAAGCAGTAGTAGTAAACTCCAATATGTCCGAGTTCTTGCCTGTTACCTGTGGAGTACCACAGGGTTCAGTCTTAGGGCCCCTTCTGTTTACAGTGTATGTTAACGACCTTCCCAATGTGTTGTCGAAATGTGAAGCCCATATGTATGCGGATGATGTCCAATTGTATGTTAGTAGTCCCTTGAGTCAAATAGATCAGTGTATTAATGCGTGTAACAATGATCTGTCAAGGGTTAGTGAATGGGCCATGAAAAATGGAGCCTGAGTACTGAAAACTTTTCAAAAATTGAAATAGATGGAGCACCAATATCTTATGTTGATAGGGCTGAGAACCTTGGAATAACCTTCAACAAAACATTATCCTGGCAAAATCATGTAAGTAAGGCAATTGGGAAGACTTACGCTTTGCTTAGGCAACTATCGGTTACTCAGTTCTTTTTACCAACCAACATAAGATCACTGATTGCGAAGTCTTACGTTTTTATAAGAAATTTTTGGTAAATGTGATGCTGGTTCTTCTCTTCTTCTAACACAGTCCACTACCCACAGCCTCCGCATGTCTCCCACCTGCACGCACTCCTCTTTGAGGGGGCCATTAATTTGCTACATATAGACCAACGTTTAATAGGCTCAGCCCTATTTAGCATCGCTCGAACGGCCCCCCATTTTTATACTCGAGTCTCCTAACTTTAGACCAAATGTTTGAGGTATTCTTCATTTCAACTGTTCTCTTGATTCTTAACTAGTTCCCGATTACTCACTTGTTTGACTCCTTATACCGTGATAAGTTTTGATTCTCATCGGAACGCTTTTACAAGACGTTGTGTGAATCAGACCTGTGTTGCCTTTGCACGCCCTACCTTTATCGGGTCGCGTCATACGCCTCCACGACCCGCTCTACGGCGCACGGGTACAACGTTCACTTTTTCTCGTACGTTGCGCTCACATGACCTCCGGACCCGGCAGGCGCCACCCCTACCCCCCCCACTCCGTCTCTTTTACCTGTCCTTTGTCTTTGTCGTCCTCCCCCGCCACCGCGTTCGCTCTTTTCTCCGCCCCCTCGCCCCCCCCCACTCCGCGCCCAGACCGAACTTCGCGCCGCCCGTCTTCCCAGCCACGGCCCAACACGTCCGCACGTCACTCCCCCGTCACGTTTCGAACGACCTCGCCCACCCCCCGCCCACCCGCCCCCCCCCCCGCGCCCTCCCGCACGCTCCGCCGCCACCCACCCCCCCCCTTCCGCCCCCGCCCCCCCCCGCCTAGCCAACACAAACTAAATGTAGCATTCAATAGCATTGCAAGATATGTTTATGGGCTACAGAGAAGGGAGCATGTCACAAGCTCTGCGCTTAAAATATATGACCTCAGCCTAAAAGACCTAATTAGTTACAGAGTTCTTTTATTCATGCACCAAATAGTCCATAGACAAAACCCAGACTACCTGTTTGATATGTTAGGCTTCACCTCATCCAGGAGAACCAACAATCTGGTTTGCGTGAGAAACCGGCTGGCATGTTCCGATAATCACTTTTTTGTTAACGCTGTTCGACTTTGGAACCAACTACCACACAATCTTAAAACTATCAGAGACGCACAAACTTTTAGCAATAATGTTAAAGCACATCTCCAGAGAGCGGTCTAGACAGACAAAACTTATAGATAAATATATGAATTATATTAATTTAGTATCAAAATATAACAAAAACAAACATTTCGAACATTTTCAAATTCAAACAATCCAATTTAAAACAGTAATTGTAATTTAAAGTTAAAAAATGACAATCAACTTGTGTGACTAGTGCAGTAAGATAGGTTTATAAAACTTGTAGCACTAGGATGAAATAATAATAAACTCTAAAATAAATATCTTAATATATCCTAAACCTACTCGCAGCAGGAAGTATTCAATTAGGTCCAGTTGTTTTCAAGTTTTATTTATATACATATGTACAAATAGTTGTTCAAGAGATACACGATTTGATACTATTTTGTGCTCTCGAAATCATCGAAATGTTGTTCTTAAATAACATTTGATTCTTTGCTATGTGTGCGAAGGTGAGCCTTTATACTGCTTCTATGGGCAAACGTACTCGAGCAGTGGGAACATTTGAAGGGTCGCTCGCCAGTATGAATGCGTAGGTGTTGGTTTAGATTGCCTTTTTCGTGAAAGGTTTTCGAGCAGTGTGAACATTTGAAAGGTCGCTTGTCAGTATGAGTAAGTAGGTGTCTCCTTAGACTGTCACCTCGGCCAAAAGCCATTGGGCACTCTGTACACTTGTGAGGTCGTTCGCCAGTGTGCGTGCGAAGATGCTCCTGCAGATGTTGCTTACCGGCAAAGTTCTTCGAGCAGTGGGAACACTCGAAGGGTCGCTCTCCAGGATGAGTAATTAAGTGTCTGGTTAGATCGCCTGGTTTGGAAAAAGTCTCAGAGCAGTGGGAACATTTGAAAGTTTGATCGCGATTATGTGTGCGAAGGTGTCCATTCAGTGAGCCTTTTTGGGTGAAGGTCTTCGAGCAGTGGGGACATTTGAACGGTCGCTCGCCAGTATGAGTAAGTAGGTGTTGCTTTAGGGTGTCACTTCGTCCAAAAGTTTTTGAGCACTCTGTACATTTGAAAGGTCGTTCGAGAGTGTGTGTGCGAAGGTGATCATTCAGATTGCCTTTTAGGGTAAAAGTCTTCGAGCAGTGGGAACACTCAAAGGGTCGCTCGCCGGTATGAGTAAGTAGATGATTTCTTAGAATGCTCTTTCGGCCAAAAGACATAGAGCACTCTGAACACTTGAAAGGTCGTTCGCCAGTGTGCGTGAGAAGGTGCTGCTCTAGATTGCGCTTATCGCAAAGGGTCTTTGAGCAGAGCGAACATTCAAAGGGACCTTTTCTAGTTTTAGTGAGCGTCTTTTCTTTTAAAAATCCAAACTCTTGTGAGTCGCTTCTTTCGAAGGTCTCCTCTTGCTTGACCCGCTGCCCTTCCACGTTGGTTACTGCCTTCAAGTAGGATTTAGTCTCGATCTGCTGCATCTGCTTGGCGAAGCACTTCAGACCTTGCTCCAATCGCCGCTTGAAATTCAATGCGATTTTGGCCGATGCAAAGCATGAGGGGCAAATGCGTTCAGGTAGATCCTCAGCTGGTTTAACTTCTCGGCCAGTCGTCTCCTCTATGATAAGCTTCAAGTCTTGTCCCGCATCGGAGTCGCTGTATATATTCAGCCAGTTGGTGTCTATACCAGCGTCCGGACTGGCCATGCAGACGCAGCATAGCTCGGCCACAGTTAGTCCACTTTTATTGTGGGCCATTTTACAGCGAAATTTCTATTAATTGCAAGTGGAATCCTTTCAATGACTTTTTAAAGCAAAATGTAAAATATTTCAAGACGAGTGTGACCGTAAATGGTTTGAGGAAAAACATATCTCAGTTATTAAAATAGCGTTAATAAAATAGCGTCGAACTGGAACGATGGAATTTGGAACACTGAAAACATTTTTTGTTTTTGAATTTTTACCTTAATAAACAATAAAATCAAACATATTTAATTGCAATATTGTTAAGAAATTCATAAACTTTTGTTTTAAATATCTAGTGGGCAAATTCATGCATTGCAGGTACCAAATAATTAAAGTTGAAAAGTAACCTTCTCACATTTTCGGTCACATAGTCTGGACCAACATGCAAGGACACATATTCAAATCTGCCCCAAATTAATACATACGTTTTCGAGCAGTTCGAGGAAAGCTTCCGCGTCGAGAGGGACATCTTTAACGTGTTTAAAAATTGTCTACAAGGAATAGCAAAGCAGGACACGAGCTTCCGGATGGCTTATCCATTAGATAAGCGAATTGCAATCGCCTTGTATACGCTTGTCTCCTCAGCCGATTATTGGACAATTGGCAGGTTGTTCGGCGTGTCGACTTCCATAGTCGGTAAAATCCTCCACAATTTCTGTAGGGAGGTGCGGATAGTTATGGCTTTTGAGTATTTACCTCAAGAGTTCATTACTCAGGAGAAAATAGAAGCATGTGTCAGAGGGTTCCAGGCGATCGGATTTCCCCAATGCTTTGGCGCACTTGGTATGAAGATTTATATACTTAAGTTAGCATTTATAACGAAATAATAAGCAACAATAAAAGCTATTTTCCCTTTTTTTGAGCTAACAGGAATAAGCAAAATAAAACAATTTAATGCATTGAAATATAAAACTATTAAGATTATTTTTATTTCATTGAATCTATCTTGTCTTTCGAATGATCTTTAGATTTCATGTGTTCCAGGACCTTGTCCTGGAAATCAGCATTTTACTGGCTATGCGGTCCATGCTTTTTGACTTCTTTTGTCGCTTTTGTCCCCCAGAGCATGATGGAATATCATCAGATTGTTCTTCCCCAGAGCATGATGAAATATCATCAGACTGCGACACAAGCATGTTGAGCGATTTAGCCATGTCTGCTTTCCTATCGCACTTGGTTATGGGGCTGCAGAGCATGACTGCAGATCCTCATCAGTCGCAACTGATAGAGACTTGCTTGAGGATCCGAGCGGATCCGATATGCCAGCCGAAAAACAATAAAAATCTTCTACGTCGCTCTCAATTTCGAATACACTTGGACGCTCTGCAACAAATGAATTTTTTTTGTTACTCAAAGTGCTTTGCTGGAATTAAAGCTATGTTGCCTGTGCTTTCCATTATCTCTCCGCCAAAGTTGACCGAATTAACGTTGCCTAAGATGCGGTGTACTTTGTCAAAGTGGCGCCATTTAGATGGAGCTCCTCCGGACATTCCCTTTGCTTTCAACTCGCTCCTAAATAATAAAGGAATTTCGATTACGTTGGCTTATTAAATAATGTATTGCTTACATACTTGTATTTCCAGGTTACATTGTCCATCTACGTCTGCCCGTTCTTCCACTCCAGCTCGAGCTTGGCCCGGGGTGTTCCCCGCGGGCCCGTACTTCTAAGAGGGGCCCGGAGCCCGTATTTTTGGCAAAAACTTAAAAAACTATGAGCAACATGAGACAGGCCTGTCTACAGGCTTCAACAGGGACAGCGCCTTTGTTGGTAAGCGGAGTCCTTAAAGTACACCTATAGGACCATGTGCAATTCGCTCGAAAAATCAAGAACTCCTTAAATCATGCAAAGATAATCCAGTCGCCATTTATCATTGCTCATGCAGAAGTCGAATAAAACCATACTTCAAGTATTTCTTAATAATTTTGTATTTAAAAATGATTAATTTTTTTCTTGTTTCTTGTGTCTCTATCGTTTCAAGTCAACGCTAACCGACCGGCGCTATATTGAAGTATTTTTGTAGCGTTTTTGCACAAACCATTTACGGTCACACTTGTCTCAAAATATTTCTTATTCTGTTTTAAAATATCATTAGAAGTATTACATTTGCAAATTAATTGAGATTTCGCTGTAAAATGGACTACAAAACAAGAGGACTAACTGTGGCCGAGCTATGCTGCGTCTGCATGGCAATTCCAAGTGCTGGAGTGGACACCAACTGGCTGAATATACACACCGACTCCGATGCGGGACAGGACTTGTCTACCATACTAAGGGAGACGACTGGCCGAGAAGTTAAGCCCGCTGAGGATCTACCTGGACGCATATGCCCCTCATGCTTGGCATCGGCAAGAATTGCATTGAAATTCAAATGGCGATTGGAGCAGAGCGTGAACTTCTTAAGCGAGCAAATAAAGCAGAGCGAGACCAAATCCTACTTAAAGGCTGCAACCAACGTGGACGGGCAAATGAAGACCTTCCAAAGCGACAGCTTAAGCAAAGGGAGCAACATGGAAGAGATCTACAAGAGCGAAGAAGATACTCTAGCTAAAATTGAAAAAGGTCCCTTTAAATGTCTCCACTGCTCCAAGACCCTTGGCAATAAGCGCAATCTCGAGGATCACCTTCGCACGCACACTGGCGAACGACCATTTAAGTGTTCAGAGTGCTCCAAGTCTTTTATCCAACAGAGCCATCTAAAGAGTCATCTACGTACTCATACTGGCGAGCGACCATACAAGTGTACAGAGTGCTCAATGTGTTTTGCCCATAGAGGATCTCTAAAGATACACCAACTGATCCATGCCGGCGAGCTGAATCAGTCTACCGGCGAGCGGCCCTTCAAATGTTCTCACTGCCCAAAGACATTTAACTCAAAATGTCACCTTACTGAGCACACTCGAACTCATACTGGTGAATGCCCCTTTAGGTGCACACAGTGTCCGAAGGCCTTCAGCATAAAAAGGAATCTGAAGCGGCATTTTCGCACGCACACAGGCGAACGACCTTTCAAGTGTTCAGAGTGCTCAATGTCCTTTAGCCATGGAAGCACTCTAAAGTCACACCAACTGACGCATTCCGGCGAGCGAACCTTCCAATGTTCCCACTGCTCGAAGAACTTTTTCAGTAGGCAACCTCTGCTGGAGCATCTTCGCACGCACACTGGAGAACGATCTTACAGATGTACAGAGTGCTCAAAGTTATTTGCCCAGAGGAGCAATCTAAAGAGACACCTATTCACTCATACTGGCGAGCGACCCTTCAAATGTTCCCACTGCTCGAGTTCGTTTGCCCACAGAAGCAGTTTAAAGACTCACCTTCGCATTCATACTGGCGAGGCTCCCTTCAAATGTTCCCACTGCTCGCGTTCGTTTGCCCATAAAAGCAGCATAAATGCTCACATTCTCACACATAGCAAAGAATCAAATGTTAGTTCTAAGATATGAGTGTTACTGAAATGACAAAATAATTACGAAATTTGGACACGTTTCCATTAAAAACAAAAAGTTTTTCTTACTAAAATTAGTTTTTCGACGTATCGTTTCTATGGGAGCTATAAGATATAGTCATCCGATCCGGTCAGTTCCGACAAATGTGCAGCAAAAGACTTCGTGCAGAGTTTGGTGAAGATAGCTTTCAAACTAACGGAGGAGATAGCATAGAAACAGACAGACGGACATGGCTAAGTCAACTCAGCTCGTCGTACTGATCAAGAATATTTATACTTTATGTGGTCGAAGATGCTTTCTTCAATGCGTCCAGACCATTTTATGCACTCGAACGGTTTTTTGTAAGGGGGCTCAAAGAACCCTACGAATGGACTCGTGCAGGGCTCTAGTATAAAAAGCAAGCAGAAACGGTTCGATTTGGGCTGCTTCTTGGAGCGTAAGAAAGTTCTGAAGCTGCTAAATAAGTCTGTAACATCTGAAGACGAGAATATAAGAAAGGCAAATGTCGAAAATAACAAAAAATACCTACTCCTCTGCTTGGAGAAGAGAACTAAATACTGGCAGCAGCTGGTAGAGAAGCTGGATGAGGTTAAGAACAGCAAAGGATAGTGGATAGTAGCACGAGAGTTGAAAAATAGCCACTTCCAGACAGGAAACAACATCTCCGCGTCCGATTTTCAGAGCTATTCAAAAATCTACTGAGCCCAAAACAAACTGCAGCGGACATTATTTTTGAGAGAACCTTACAAACAGATAATTTGCTGAATACGCACATAACTTAAATAACACATAAATATTGGAAATACTGGATCAAGTAAAGCTAATCAAAGCACCAGGAGAGGATAGAGTACCATATGAATTCTACACAAATGCCCCGATGGGCTTTATGCAGGCCTGTGTTCCTGTTTCCACTTTCACTAAATTTGCTCGATTTGGATTCGATTTGGTTACCTGTTCCGGTTTTCACAATTCGATAGATTTACTCGATTTGAGTTAACATTGCTTTGAGCCGATGAATTCAAAAGAATACCTGTTTTTTTTTTATATAAAGGCGTCAAAATAATGGCTTAAAGTTATTTTTGTATCATTGTTTAGTATTTTCTGCAGTCCTTCAGCTTGCTGTTTTTGGACCTTTTTTGAAAAAATTCTCATTTGAAAACGCAAAAAGATATTTGAATTTTGTTTTTTTTATTGAATTAGTAATGAATGAAAGAAAATAAAAAAATTTTTTTCGCCGCGATATAGGGGCTGTCCATAGATGATGGCACCGTCAAAGTTGGCCCTCAAAAAAAAGGCATGGTGCTGGCGGCCACGATTCCGGCCCTCAGGAGCGTCTGAAAAAAAAAAAAAATATAGGGTTATGATCAGCATAGATGTAATTCTGGCCCGTAGTAAAATAAAAATTTTGCGATTTTTTTTTGACAAAATGGCGGCCACTTGAAATTGACAAATCGAATTTGGACCCATTTTTTTGTAGTTTAGTGTAAAAAAAAAATAGTAAAAAAAATCGCAAAATTTTTATTTTACTACGGGCCAGAATGGTGACAATTCTACGTCGATTAAACTTTGTTTCATCCAAATCGGTTCAGTAGAACTGGCGGAATCGTGGCCGCCAGCTCGAAAAACGTGGTTTCGAGATAAACGCGCTTTAAGTTTGCAGTTGCTTGGGAATTTAGGTCACATTGGGTCACTAAAAGGACTATATCTCCTAAACTAATTCGAGTTTTCGAAAATCCTTTTAGGGTTATATTCTTAAATGTCCAAGCTATAAAAAAATGCAAAAAAAAAAGTCGAAAAAAATTTTTTGCTGAAAGAGAATAGGGCCTTAAAAGAATTAGTAATTTTTATGAACAGCTTCCATTTTGCAATGTGCCAACCAAATCGAGTTCACATTTTTTGACCGAGCTGTTCAGGTTTTCACTTTTTATGAAACGCTGGAAACATGCTCATAAAATTATATTAAAATAGAAACATATTAATCAGCAATATTCAACTACTATCAACTTTTTGGAGTGATTATTTTTTTGTTTGTTTGGTTGCACCAGCTGATTAAGGTGAAAGAGTCGTCATCGGAAAGAATTTGGAATGGAAACATTCGAATTGAAAATCGTTCGAATACCAGAACAGCTAAAACAAAATCGTTTGATTTTCTTTTCATTTTAAATCGTAGAAATATGTGAAAAACGGAACAGGCCTGATAGACTCACTGGCTGTAGTCTATAATGACTTGTACATCGAGTGACGTATTCCCAATTTTCAAAAAAGTTGACCCAGAGCTGCCGCAAAATTACAAATTGTGAAGCTAGCAACAACCCAGAGGCGCAAGAATGAATATATTTTCCGGTGCGTTCGCTCTGAAATTTTTCTAAATCGATTTTGGAGTTTCAGCATTCCAAACTACACTAAAAAAAACCTCTAGTATAAATGAACTTATTTGGCTGTAAAATTGTGTTATGCTCAAAACGAACACTTTCGATATACAAAGGTATTAACAAAACGCTTGCATTTTATAGCAGCCTAGCTACGAAGCTGAATTTTTTAATGAAATGTTCTTAGAATATTGAACTTACTGCCCAACCTATAAAATGCACAAAAAAATTTGTATAAGATATTGATAGTCCAAATCAAAGTTGGAAAATTTTAAAACGTTTCCTTTTTTTAATTTTGTAAAGAGAACTTGAAATTGTATTTAACCCAAGTCTTACACAATCAATCAGATCAATAAAAAAATCATTTGTCATGATAGGTCAAATGTTTTTGAGATATTAACCCAAACAGGTACTGACTTTGACATCCAAATCGAATTTACATATTTTGTTCACACTGTTCTGGTTTTAAATTTTTTATGAGACGCAGGGAACATGTTCAATTGAATATATACTGTAAACGAAATCGTTTTACTCAGTCTGCAGCGTGAATACTGAAAAGCACATCTCTTGTCTTTAAATGCCCGTAACTCGCGAACGGTGCATTTCCGACCGCCCCACTAGAACAATTTTTTTTATAAGTTTGACCGCTTAAGGGAACCCTTTAGGTTCGCAAAAATTTTTTTTCGATTTTTTTTTTTGGCTTAAATTATGCGTTATGGTGTTAAACACATCCCCTGAAAATTTCAAGTCAAAAGAACATATGGTTTTTTTCCAGAATTTTTTTTGTGCAGGTAGGTCGGGCATAAAATCACATTACTAGCGCACATTGAGTATTTATGTTGCCGATAGTTTCGCTAGGACGTTCGATGATCAACGCATCAACGAGGCTGAGAGGGTCATCGCAACTGGGAGCGCTGAAGCTGCATGGGCTCGCAGAAGGGAGAGGTCCTTCCAGTGGGAACGTGACGTCCAGGAAGAGGGTAACCTCTATGAAGCTGGCGTAGGAGATATACTGTAAGTACTTTTCCTCAACTTACTTTTGACCGACCCTCGTATTTAGAAAAGTTTTTTCTTCCAAATAACTACATACTCTGCCAAAAAAATCAAAATACAAAAACAAAAATTAATAAAAACTAAAATATTAAAAATTAAAAGTCTCATTATTTTTTGAGCGACCCTCGTATTAAAAAAAAAAAATTCAAATTTTTTTCCAAATTAACTGTTGTTTATGAAAAAAACATTAAAAACCACGAAAAAAAAAGTCTATTAAAAATATATTTTATTGAAAACAGTAGTTAAAACTTTAAGCGCGATTATCTCGAAACCACTTTTTTCAAACTGGTTGGGAGGATAACTTGAGTAAATGTAGACCGATTTTTAAATTCTTTTTTTTTTAAATACTTCTAATACCCACCATTCTCGTATATACTAGGATATTTTGGATCGGTCAAAAAATGGAGGACCTAGGACCAAAGAAAGGGGTCAAAAAATGTCGATTTTCGAAATTTTGACTTTGAAACCCCGTTACTCCCCTATAGAATGACCGATCCCAAATATCCTAGTATATGCGATAACCACATCAATTCTTAACAAAACCCCATTTCTACTTTTTCTTTCAGATTATGCGTTCTCAAAAAATCCTCCCAACCATGGACCTATGTTTTGAATTTTTGGTCAACTTTGAAACGGATCACAACAACAACCGATGCAACAACAACAACAACAAAAATTTTTTTTTATTTTCTTTCATTAATTACCTTCCAAATAAACTAAACCGCATATTGATGCGTCTCATACTTTTTGCGTAATCAATTTTTTTGTAAACCCTTGCAAAACGACACCTGAACCTAAAAGGTTCCCTTAAGTAGAAAGACATCATAAAATAATTTTCAAATTCAAAATGGTTCTGGACGAAAATAGCGCCCTTGTTTCTCTCGTTTTAATTCAACGCTAACCGACCGGCGCTATATTGACATATCTTTGTTATGTTTTTGCTCAAACCATTAACGGTCACACTCGTCTAGAAATATTTCACATTCTGTTTTAAAAAGGCACTTGAAAGAATTCCACTTGCAATTAATAGAAATTTCGCTGTGGAATGGCTCAGAGAACAAACGGACTAACAGTGGCCCAGCTATGCTGCGTCTGCATGGCCAGTCCGGGTGCTGGGGTAGACAGCAACTGGCTGAATATACACACCGACTCCGATGCGGGACAGGACTTGACGTCTATACTAAGGGAGACGACTGGACGAGATGTTAAGCCCGCTGAGGATCTACCTGAACGCATTTGCCCCTCATGCTTGTCATGCGCAAGAATTGCATGGAAATTCATGCGGCGATTGGAGCAGAGTCTAAAGTGCTTAAGCGAGCAAATGAAGCAGAACGGGACTCAATTCCACTTGAAGGCCGTAACCAGCGGGGACGGGCAACAGGTTAAGCAAATGGAGACCTTACAAAAGGACAAATCCAGGGAAGAAAGCGACATGGAAGACAAAAAAGAAGAGACCCTCACAATCGTTGGAAAATCGAACGTCGAGCGGCCACACAAATGTTCACACTGCTCGAAGACTTTTAGACTAAAAGGCTACCTCACTAGGCACAATCGAACCCATACGGGCGAACGACCCTATTTGTGTACCTACTGCCCGAAGGCCTTTAGCCAAAAGCCCCATCAGTTGCAGCACCTTCGCACGCACACAGGCGAACGACCTTTCAAGTGTTCAGAGTGCTCAATGTCTTTTAACAGTAGATTCACTCTGAAGTTACACCTACTGATTCATACCGACAAGCGACCCTTCAAATGTTCTTACTGTCCGAAGACGTGTTCCACCAAGCCCAATCTGAAGCAGCATCTTCGCACGCATACAGGCGAACGACCTTTTAAATGTTCCCACTGCTCTGAGACCTTTTCCAGAAAACGCGATCTCAACAGACACTTTGTTACCCATACTGGCGAGCGACCCTTTGAATGTTCCCACTGCTCGAAGACCTTTTCCATTAAGGCCAGTCTGGATGAGCACCTTCGCTCGCACGAACGACCTCACAAGTGTACAGAGTGCTCAATGTCTTTTGGCAAAAGCCACGATCTAAAGAAACACAAACGGATTCATACCGGCGAGCGGCCCTACGAATGTTCCCACTGCTCAAAAACCTTTTTCCAAAGTAGCAATTTAAAGAGTCACCTTCGCGTTCATACTGGCGAGCGACCCTTCAATTGTTCCCACTGCTCGCGTACGTTTGTTTATAAAAGCAGTTTAAATGTCCACCTTCTCACACATACCAAAGAATCAAAATGTTAGTTCTAAGATATGAAATGACAAAATAAATATCACTTTCGATATAATAGGATTACATCGTGTATCTCTCTAACATATTCATTATATGTAAAAAAGAGGGGGAAAGTTAATTTCGGCTCTGCCGAAGTTTTGTATACCCTTGCAGCTTCCATTGAAAACAGAAACCTTTTTTCAAATAAGACTACTTTTCGGACCTCACTTTTCTATTGAAGTCAACTATATAGATGACCGATTTCGACCAAACTGGAAGGGAGAAAATCGTCACATTCAGCACTGCAAATCAGCTTCGAAAAAACTGTCAAAGTCAAAGCTGCGAGAATTATTCCTATTGCAAATGCTTACTAGATTTTAATCGGTTTCAGTGGGTGCCCTTCGAGAGTGTCGCTTGGGGGTTCACGATGAAAAAATTATAAGGTTTTGACTTAGCAATTCAAGCATCTCGACTGCTACTAGTTACCCACCTGCCAAGAAAAGCCGAAAAGTAAACCGACAGTCAGAAATATTGGATCCGCTGAGAGCGTTGCGACAAAACATTCCGATTCTTAGAGAACCATACAAGTTCCATGACCAATTCTTGGAATTAATAAAAGACATTACAAAACCGTTGAGTTTAAAACTTCATTAAATAAAGTCAATTATTACAAAGAATTTCAGCTATGGCATTTCATATAATTTCCTCCTCTCTTAAAAAACTTGCTCAAGTAAAGTGCAAAAGTGGGAACATGCAATTATAAAGATGTGAACAACGCAGGTGGAAGGCCTTTCCCAATACTTCTGAATCTTGCTTCGAGGTGTTCAAACGCGTTTTCCACAACACGTCTGCACTTGGAGAGCTGGTAGTTGAATTGCTTCTCCAGTTGCGGCGCCGTCGGAGAAATCAAAATACACCGCCTCCAATTTGTGTTCTGCTCGGAATGACCTGGAAGTCTGTTTACTTCTGAAACTCCTTTCTGAAAAAGTCTTCACTCCTCCTTTCCTAGAATGCACACTGGGCCAGCAGGCCGAAATTTTGGACAAAAGTCCCACTTTTTTGTTTGGGAAACTTGATAAAACGATTGTCGGAAACGATTAAGAATACTTATAGCTATTTTAGGCCAAAATTTTAAACATTTTCACTTCTTGGTTTTTGAATGGCAGCAATTCAAAGTTGATTTTTCATGAAATTGCTCCAAAAAATGGAAAATTAATAGTCGAAACTAGGAAAGAAACAGCTTCTAGAGATTAATTATATATTTTCGGCTACAAACTAGATTTAAATAAAAAAATATAAAGAAGTTTCCAATTGTATTCGTTTTCATAAAAAATGGAAAAAATCAGTAATTTTTTGGGTTTTTTTACATTTGGCAACATTGATTTGAGAGTGCCCACGGATGCCACTGGCTAATCACTCATAACATGTCAAATAATTTTCTTTGAATATTGTACTATAACTGGAGGTATGCGCTTTTGCGCGGTTTTGCTTTGGATTTTATTAAATCGCTTTTAAAAATGTATCCCCATTTCGCATCGAGCCAGTTTCAATTTTCAAGTCAGCCGAAAAGTATGCTTTTCTTTTTTATAACTTCGGAATTTGGGCCATGAAGCCAAACTGTGAGAGCTAAGCTATTTTTACGGAATTACGGTTTAAAATACATACAAAAATTATTTTTTAATTAATTAATTTTTTATCCTTTTTTTTTTGTTTTAAGAAATGAATGTATAGAACAGGTTAAATAAATTAAAATAACGGTGAAAGTAGTCAGATTGACTGAAAATCCTTGACAGGGTGGGCATTCAAAGTCAGTTCTATTTCGAGTTAATAATTCATAAACGACTTATCCGATCATGACAACTATTTTTCTTAGAAACAATCTACACTTGTATATCCTCTCTGCAAAATTTGGCTTAAGTCTAACCACAAGTTTTTTTATTTTCAAATTAAAAATCCAAAAAGTTGAAAAATTTTCCAACTTTGTCTTGGATTATCAATATGTTTTAAAATTTCTTTATTTTTTTTTTTTAAATTATGTGCGTTAAGTTCAATCTTTTAAGAACATTTCGTAAAAAACTTTAGCTTCCTAGCTAGTCTGGTGTAGAAATGCCAAGTTTTGGCCAAAAAATGAGATTTCTGGCCCACAGTGCAATGTGATTATATACAAAATGTTGTATCGCAAGAAAGTAAATGTAAAGACATGAACTTACCTTGGTCCACACAGGTCTATAAAACAGCACTACAAGAATCTCTCCTGTTGATAGCAGTTTTTCCAAATCTCTAGCCGCTTCCATATATCCCACCATATATAAGATATCAGTGTATCGTCCTTCGTGCATATTGGATATAAAACGAGGAATCTTTAACTTGGTGACCTCCCAACCCGATGCCATCTTAACAATTTATGAAGTGATTAAATAAGTTTTTCGACGTTTTTGTAACAGGGGTCTGCATACATTTATAATTCAAAGTAAAATTAGGGATTCTTTGAAGCCTCTAAAGCGCCAGCAAAGCTGAAAATATCTGTTTTTGGATTTTCGTTAAATTCTCTATAATATATTCTGAATTTTTTGAGTTATGGGCTGCAAGGAACTAGAAAAAAAATGATTTTCCATACAAGGCAGGTAAGCTCTAATGTTCAAGTCTGTATGAAATTGTTTTCTGAATAACTTATTATTATTATTTGTTATCTTGTAGCAAGGACGTGCTTATTGCGAGGGTAATTTCCCCCTTCACGCGATTCAATATCTTTTGCTTTATCTTAGGGTTCACCTTGATATCTTTTGACTGTTCATTTTCTCCTCGTTTATAGCCCATCCTTTTAATATAGAGGAAATACTTGAAGGTTGCCATTGGTGAACAATGGGTACGAAATTTTCAAAACTGTTGTTGTTGCTGTTGTTGTAACAGTCGGGAAGTTTCTTGTTGAAGTTGCAAGTGTTGACTTCCCTGACTGACTGGGGATGGCAATCCTTGGAACCGCCGCAGTGTCCAGTACGAAGACCCGATTGCCATGGGAACCGTTCCAAAACTGTTTGGGGGGGACTGCTGAGCCATGTATAGATTGTGTAGGTTTTCTTGCGTTGGACCGCTAACCAACCGGCGCTATATTGACGTATTTTTCATGGATTTTTGCACAAATCATTTATGGTCACACCCTTCTCAAAATATTGCACATTCTGTTTTAAACAATCATTGGAAGGATTACATTTGCAAATTAAAAGAGATTTCGCTGTGAAATGGATCAGGGAACAATCGGTGTAACTGTGGCCGAACTATGCTGCGTCTGCATGGCCATTCCGGACACTGGTGTAGATCCTAACTGGCTGAATATACACAACGACTCTGATGAGGGTCAGGACTTGATGACTATACTAAGGGAGACGACTGGACGTGAGGTTAAGCCCGCTGAGGATCTACCTGAACGCATTTGCCCCTCATGCTTGTCATGCGCAAGAATTGCTTGGAAATTCATGCGGCGTTTGGAGAAGAGTCTAAAGTGCTTAAGCGAGCAAAATGGGACTAAATTCCACTTGAACGACAACTCCAGGGAAGAAAGCGACATGGACGACAAAAAAGAAGAGACCCTCACAATCATTGGAAAATCGAACGTCGAGCGGCCCTACAAATGTTCCCACTGCTCGAAGACATTTAGACTAAACAGCCTCCTTATTAGGCACAATCGAACCCATACGGGTGAACGACCCTATTTGTGTAACCACTGCCCGAAGGCCTTTAGCCAAAAGGCCCATCAGTTGCAGCACCTTCGCACGCACACAGGCGAACGACCTTTCAAGTGTTCAGAGTGCTCAATGTCTTTTGGACAACAAAACAGTCTAAAGAGACACCTACTGATTCATACCGGCGAGCGGACCTACGAATGTTCTCACTGCTCAAAAACCTTTAACCAAAATAGCAATTTAAAGAGTCACCTACGCATTCATACTGACGAGCGACCCTTCAAATGTTCCCAGTGCTCGCGTACGTTTGTTTATAAAATCAGTTTAAATGTCCACCTTCTCACACATACCAAAGAATCAAAATGTTAGTTCTAAGATATGAAATGACAAAATAAGTATCACTTTCGATACAATGATTTCGAAAGCACTAATAGGATTACGTCGTGTATCATTTATTCTATGTGTTAGCTTTCACATCAAAATGGTGAGTAAAATTAATACGCAGCGCAAAACTACAAATCCGCTGGAAATGTTTACCCCTGAAGATAGGCAGAAACTAAAAGATGCAGTGAAACAAAAAAAAAAAGGTAAATGTCTAGTATAGCGGCCTACTCTCAGAAAATTCCAAAAAAAATTTTCCTCGATGGACCGCGAATTATGAAGAATTTTCATGCAAAAAAAACGCGGGGGTCATCCATGGATTCTTTTATAAACGAATTTTGAAAATTTGATTTTTTACCTAATAAAACATATTGTGTTTTGAGAAATGTGCCTAACATAAGTAAAGTGTTTGAAGCATGTGTTAACAACAACATTATCACATTTTGCAACGAAAATAATTTAATTAGTGAAAAGCAGTTCGGTTTCAAATACAAACACTCCACTACACATGCTATCAATTGCCTCGTCTCATACGTCAACTGGAACTGGCAAAAAAAATACTGCACTGGTGCATGCCTCATAGATCTTGAAAAGGCATTTTGATGGACTATGGATTCAAGGCTTGATATTCAGACTTCTTCAATACGATTTCCCGATACACCTTATAATACTCATATACAACATGATATGTAAAAAAGAGTTTGTTATATCTAATGGAAAAAAATGTAGCTCTCAATACTTCAAAATGGAAAATGGTCTGCAGCAAGGTACGGTGAACTCACCAATACTATTTAACATATTTCTTCTGGGTTTAATAAATAAGATCGACAACATAATATCGTTTGCTGATGATATTGTCATCTACCACGCAGATAACAACATTAGGGAAATTAACTCGAACCTTCAAAAATCATACGATCAAATTGAAAGATACACAGATAACTGGCATCTTAAAATTAATATAGAAAAGTGTGAAACCATTCTATTTAGACCACCCGTCAAAAAATGCAACCAAGACATAAGGAAAAATTGGAAAATGTTTGGCATTAAATCAAACAATCAAACAATAACAAACTATAATACTGTCAAGTACTTGGGAGTTCATTTGGACAAATTTTTGTATTTCAACAACCACGTCAATAAACAATTGGAACGAGCAACAAAAACATTCCACACATATAAAAATCTGTTCTACTCAATGCACATATCGGCTCGAATAAAAATAATAATGTACCAGTGCTTAATACGTCCCATAATCACATATGCAGCCCCTATCTGGTTTAATATATCGCCCTCATATATGGAAAGGATACGAATATTTGAACGTAAATGCCTCAGAGCATGTACTTCGCTTTACAGAACACCACAAAGCAACTATACCAAGTACTACCAAAACTGCTATGTGTATAACAAAGCTAACGTTTACAGGATCGACAACTGATCAACCTTATAGACATTCAAAATCTTGGATTGCGAGTTAACAACAATGGTCCATTTTACGCCAATGAGGAGTACATCAAAAGACACTGGAACTAGGATTTATCCCACCAGAGGCCTTTATTTACCTAGATAAGCATCAAATGGTGCAAAATGAAAAATGTGTTCCAGTATTGTACCATAGATACCGCAGGGCTACAGATAAAACAATTAAAGAATCTATACCAGAACAAAGCGAATTCAGATTCGACACAAGCATATCTTCCAAAGACGTCTTAGCTTTAGAAAAAATAGAATCCAAGAAGTTTTGGTGGCGACAGGATTAGCCTATGCACAAAAATACAAACTCATATCTTTAGTCTGTATCATTGTCTTTTAACTTTTTATCTTAATCGTAAATAGTCATATATGTAATGTTTTTTCAAATATTTTTTTCATTACGTCATTAAACTGTTTTTTGTATTTTTTTTTTTTTTTTTTTTTTCTAAAAAGAATACCACATATTTAAGCTAACTGTAGACACTGAGTTCTCGACACGGGACATTGTATCATTATAAATACATAATCATCTCTTGTTTATTTAGATTAAGCAGTTAAACGCATTGTACAAAATAAACAATTATCTCAAAAAAAAAAAATCAAATTTAATTAAAATTTAATTGGATTTTTATTGTTCATTCAATAATTCTAATCAAAATGGAGTGCACGAATTGCAATTTTACGGTGTCGAAATTTTTGTCTTTGACGAATATGGAGGTTATTGAATATTTAAAGCGTCACAAATGTTTACTACAAGAAAAAAAATGTGGAAATTGTTCTGTTGACTGTAAGATAGCAGTAAAAGATGACGGCAAACTATTCTTTCGGTGCCGTAAACAGTTGACTGCTACAACCATGGGCAATAAAAAAGAAAGTCAAGAAACAGTGCAATTTCAATGAAAGTATCCGCAAAAATACCTTTTTTGCTGATTCAAAAGTATCCATACAGGAGATTGCCAATTTTGTCGTATGGGATACAGTTCGCTTAAAAGGTAAAATTAACTTTCTTGAATTGTAGCCTTTGTTTTTCTTCTATTTGTTTACAATTTTTACTTTAAAAGGTGAAATTCAGTTTTTGGAAGACGAATTGGGATGGGCCAGGCAAACAATTATAGACTGGAAAAACTTCGTAAGGGAGGTTTATATAGATTGGTCTATCCGTGAGAGCAGTGGAAAACTTGGTGGCCACGGCAAAATCGTGGAAATTGACGAGTCCAAAATCGGAAGGCGGAAATATAATTGTGGTCGGGTTGTGGAGGGTCAGTGGATTTTTGGTGGATTGGAACGAGAGTCCGGTAAATTTTTCGTAATTCCGGTTGAAGACCGTGGAAAGGAAACACTCTTAAAAATAATTAAGGAAAATATAGCCGACGGATCCACGGTCATTTCGGATTGCTGGAAAGCTTACAATTGCCTGGAAGATGAGGGGTTTCTACACCAAACGGTGAACCATTCCAAAAATTTTGTGGATCCCTCTACACAAGCACACACACAAAACATAGAAAGGTTGTGGCGGGACGTGAAGGCCGAGTTGCCTCATTTTGGGCGAAAAAAATGCACTATCCAGGATATTTGGCCAAGTTTATGTTTTATAAACGATTCCCAAGTCACAAGGATAGGATCCACAACATCTTCCTGGCTATTGGTCAGTTATATAATCCCGAAAAAGAAAACATCGTTAATGAAATTCATTTTGCTGAGGTGAGTAATGGGAAATGTGCGCCGCAGGCGAAAAATTTGTACTTAATTGAGTACAATAAAATATTCATCGATGGATCGCGAATTATGAACATAAAATACATATTAATTCATAGGAGGAAGAGGAAGTGCACGGGGAAGACGACAGTGGATTAGGCCCTTCCTTAGGGGACACCACTTAAAAAAAAACGCCCTTCTCTGGCTTACGTGGAGTAGGCCTCATGGGGAAACCACGTTAAAAAAAACGCGCCTTGAATTTTACCTCAATAGGTGGCGTGGAAAAGAGTTCAAAACAGATCAAATAGGTGTAAAGATTTCCTCACTTTCGCATTGAAATTCAAGCAAATGTTCCCCTGAGTCATAGGAAAATAATATTTTTAATATATTTATTTGAAAACACAAACAGAACTCGAAAAGCATATGTGATCAAGCATGTATTTGTACGGGCAAAAATTACAACTTTAAAATTCGTTTAAAAAAGAAACCACGGATGACCCCCGCGTTTTTTCTGCATGAAAATTCTTCATAATTCGCGATCTATCGAAGGGAATTTTTTTGGAATTTTCTGAGAGTAGGCCGCTATACTAGACAATTACCAAAAAAAAATTTTTGACACATTGCAAATATTTGGGCACCGCGGTAACCAAAAGTGCTTGGGAAACAGTTGGTGCTCAGTTGGGTAAAGTAGGTGAGTTTTGATGTTGTTGTTGTAGGAAGCTTGGGTCTCACTTAGCGAGAGCTTCCGCTACCAAACACGCTGTCCGAGAAGGAGCCAGGGTTTATTATGCAATATTGACCGAGTACTGAAATGGTTGACGCTGCTCTTTTGGCAGAAAAATCAAGAATGTTTCAAAATTAAAAAGAAAGAAAGAAAAAGGAAAAAATTATAGTCTTGCACTTTGCCGGCCCTGCCGGCACCAGACTGTGCTCAGCTTCTGCCTTGCCCTTGCTTATATACTACACAGTATGACCGTACTAGGAAAACACTAAAATACCCAAGTTCAGTGTACAACAGCTGACAGAGCTGCCACCTGGGCAGGAATTTACAGTGTTGTCAAACTCATTCCAGCCATGGCGCAGTTTTTTAAAAATAATTCTTTAATAATTTTTAATGAGAGCGCATTGCATTGATCTTAAGCTTTAACCTAACTTACATTAGTGGAGAATTATTATTGCATACAACGAGAAATTTGCTTAGCATTCATTTTCATTAAAGATATAAATAAAAACTATTTTGTTTTAAGCTAGCTCTACTATTTTTTATTGCGTCGCATTAGCATGCGCTCCTTCAGTGTCATGCGGCTGGACTTTTCCACTTTAGTGGAATTATTGCGACGGGTTTCGATTTCTTTGGATTTTTTCATTCTGAAATAGAAAAATGTATATAATAAATAAATATATAAAACAAATATTATAATTTAACTTGAAACCTACAAGTCGTCTAGCAGTTTATCAATCTCTTTTTTCCAAATATCTTTAAAGTCATTCGTAAAATTGGTCCAATACTTTAAGAACTGATCGGGTGTACACTGGGCCTGGGTGAGAGTGCAGGCTATGGGTGAGAAGTGATAGAACCGCATCGTATCTAGAAACAGTTCTCGACAATCGTCCAACAATTGATTTAGCTTAATCATGGATTCGTCGGCACCGGAAGTAAACATCTCCATTTTGGACTTGAAAGGCTCAACAGTATTAACGGTGGAGGCATTGACTACCTTGACGGCGGTCTTTTTGCAGGCTATGGAAGAAAAGAAAAGGTTGTTAATAAGTGTTGGAAGTTAAGAAAAATGCGTTATTTCGAGCTTCAGAATAAAAAAGTAAACTGAACATTTCCATATCTTATTAGTTTTCTTTTTATGTTAAGTGTCCTAAAAATCTCTAAGATTTATTGTCTCGTTTGGTTTGCTTTTTAAGCTTTCAATAAAACATAAGTAATATTATTCGAATTGTCCAAATGGTCGGTGGCATAAGTATTTTGACAAAGATTTAACAATTGATTTATTCTCAGCACAGGACCTCAAATGCTAAAAGTATGATTGATTCTAGGGAAGTTTTTCGTACTGATTCCGATTCTGGCCTTTGAAACTCCTTATCTCTAATGGATTTCCTGCTCGCAAAAAACTCTCAAAACTTTCAACGTGTTGGAAAAAAACAGTTTGGTAACGGACACAACGAAAACAGGGAGCGAAAGACAGTTTCAGTTCTGTTTTTGCTCAATTCTGTTGTACACAGAGCAATGACCGCATTTTTCGTTCCTGTTTCTATCCTGTCTTTCACTGACACTTTTCCCGAGTGCACACTTCCGGAGTGTCCGTCCGGTCTGTCTGTCTGTCCGTATCAACAAACAGATCTCAGAGATGGTAAGAGATAGAGGTTTAACATGTATGGGACATATGCTTCTTATACTTGCAGGCCCCTCCCGCCACCGCAAATTGGAAAAAAACGTCATATCTCCCACAGTTTTATAGATAGAAGATTCGTTCTTTCTGGACATATTTAGTAATGAGGATTATTTATCGATCCGCCAAAGGAATGGTAAAGATCGGATGAACGGCTGTCGAGTTATAAGGAAAACAAACAATCCGGTCGCAAGGGTGATAAGCAGCACTTCACGGGTACAGAGTATGTTATAGTCGGGCTTGGCCGACTTTCTTTCTTGTTTTATTACAATCAGCAAAGGTCAGGAATCTTTCTTTGATTGTAAGAGTTCTTTCTTTTTCATCAAAACAAAGGCAGCGCAGCACAAAAGTTGATTGTTCCACATGCGAAGAATCAGGCGTTGAGTCAACAATCAAAGCATAATATTTTGCATCTTCTCGTTCTTTCAAAATTTCTGCCTCTACATGTCGGACACACAGTTCTATAAATTCATTTTGGATTTCATGGTACCGTCAAGGACTTTGTTGGGAATCCTTGACCTTCTGCAAATGATCACGTAACACGGGAATCGTAGTGACTAGTCATCTGCAAAACTCCCAAAAAGTTCCAATGAGATCACCATCTTCTTTTAAAGCCAAGCTTCTTTCGCTTAAAAACAAAATTGTGTCCAGAACTCTTCTCAAAAATTTCTTTCCATTTCTTTTCTTTGTTTGCTACTTGCATGGACAACAATGCATCAACTGAAGAGTCGTTTTCAAGTCTGGTTTCAAGAGCACGCCACTTGACATAGCTTTGAATATGGTCTTACTTATTTTCGTGTGCTGGTAGCCTCTCGTACACTTTCTTCCTCGCTTGGTTTTTGGAGTACCCCTCGGGAGAGATGACAAACTTTGTTTACACAATTTTTTCTGTTTTTTAAGTTTTCTCCAAAAATCTGGGCCCTTCTCAGAAAGTGAAGAATCGCATTCTTATTTTCCACGCAAAGGATGTGAGCTTGTTAAGAAAGTCGCGGAACCCAAACCCTGTCGAGTGAAATCAACCAAAGGTTACTACAACAAGCTGTACGGTTCCCACGGCAATCGGGTCTTCGTTCGGGAAGAACCGACGCAGTGTCCAGTACACTGCCCAAGGATTGCCAATGCCAGTCAAGGGAAGTCCACACTTGCAACTTCAACAAGAACTTTTACAACAAAAACAACAACAAGCCCTAAGTTTTTCGGCATTAGTTTGTAGATAATACATAACAATGGACAAGAGAGGAAACAAATTGCTGTTTGATTTAGCATTGATAAACGTGCCTTCACAGTTTTATATAAAAAGTAATCAAAATGTCTGTGGCTACTAGATGAGGTCTGCTTTTTTTGAAGAATTGAATTCACTTGGCATTTAGCAATCTGTTTCAGCTGCTTAAGCAATTCCAATTTTCGTCAAACCTAATCTAGTAACCGTTGAAATTCTTGTCACCTTCCACACTGTCACATTGTTAAGTTTAAGCTCCACATGCAAACGTTTACACGAAAACCGACTCGGAGTTCGGAGCAGGGCCGAATATCAGGCAAAGAAAGTGTGAC
This sequence comes from Lordiphosa collinella, assembly GCA_018904265.1. NCBI lineage: Eukaryota > Metazoa > Arthropoda > Insecta > Diptera > Drosophilidae > Lordiphosa > Lordiphosa collinella. Next base: position 115,703 of record JAEIFV010000807.1, read on the forward strand.
CGTAGGTATTAACGATAGAAATACATAATCAAAAGTATGTATAGCTGTACTGTTCATACGCATTTAATAAAAGCAATGAAGGATCGAGAAATTGCCCAAGAAAATGCTTTTCTTGACTCGAGAATATTCTCCATACAAGCGTAGGCGGTGTGACTCGAGACTCAAAATATCTAGTCAGTTAAAAAATTCTTTCAATTTCCTACTAGAATTTCTGTGAATGGTGTCGTTTGGAACCAGGGATGCAAGCCGATTGGAAATAAGGACTGTTGGTTCAGTTCTTCAGTTTACATAGTTTTTGAACCACCGGTTCGGTTTATTACATGGTTTTTGGAGTCAACTGAACCGCGGTTTCGATACGGTTCAGTGCACATTGGGCCAGACCCATCCCTTTTTTTTTGCATAAAGTCGAAATTTTTTTTCAAATATATCTTGAATTTGACTTAATATATGGAAAGGGCATACATTAGGTATATCGAATCAATTAAAAAAAAAATTTGTGGCAACGTTGTAAATTTGCCGCGATAGCAAAGTCAGATGTTTTGTCAGCTGACTTTCAGCCGAAATTGGCGGGAAGCTTTTACTCAACTTTGCGCTTCTGCTGTGACAACCCAACTGTCCAAATCTTTGTTGAAAATATGGATAATAAAGGTCAAGGTATGCCAAATACAATTATTGTTAAGTTATTCGAAATATATGTTCAATGTTGAAGTTGTGAACTGTCTATGTTATGTCTTATTTTAGAAAAAAACTAACCGAAGTGCTCGTGTACCGTGGAGTAAAAACCTAATTTCTGCCACTTTCTGCCAAAAAGTAATTGTGCAAATGTTTACTCTTAACTGTGATCTTAAACTTGTCATTAATACTTTTTGCACAATTTTGCATTTTCTCTTTATATTTCACATTTTAAGCCAAGTTTGAGGTTAGCCATTCTGTCCTACTGGATGTGTGGATCAATGGAAATCGACATGAAAAATCGTTATTTGACTGGATTGTTGGCGAATTACATCTAAATAAAATGTCAATTGCCTTAGAAGCTCAAATCACTAAGAAAGTAAAGAGTTTTAACCTTTACATTATAAAAAACCTACCTAAATGTTATCGTTCAATTGAGAAGAGGAGGCACTCCAGGTGGCTTTCGCAAAGCATGATTTTTTTCTATGACAGAATTGTTGTAGACAATCAAATGGGATGACCACGACTGTCTTACAATGGCCGATAATGAAGAAAATAATACCAGTCTTCTTGTGCATGCAGCATCAGTTTCAGCGAAAAAATCCAAAATGGCCGATACTGCTTATGTATTAAAAAATACTCTTTCTGCTTCACCAAGTGAAATTAGAAAGAAGCTGTCATTCTCGGAGCCAGTACCACTCACTCCAAGTCAAGCTCTTGCCTTTTTGATTGACAACTCCGTAACCAAGGCCCAATACAACAAACTGAGAGCGTTAAATATAGCACAATTTTCAAATATATATCCATGCTATAATGAAGTAAGAGAAGCGAAACTAGAGTGCAGACCTACGGGAGTTAATGTGACTGAAACAAGAGCCCAAGTATCTCTCCAAAACTTGCTTAATCATACGGCCAGTCAAATTGTCCTTTTGCAGGAGGAGGTATTTAAGAGACATACAAACATAACAAATGTCAAACTAATCGTGAGCTATGGATTTGACGGCTCAACAGGGCAGAGTATGTACAAGCAGAGATTCCTAGGTGAAAAATTCGATGTCAAAGACGACTCATTGTTTGTTGGAAGCGTTATTCCACTGAAGTTAACGGATGATTTTGGGACCCCTTTATGGATTAATCAAACCCCCCAATCAGTCAGATTTTGCAGACCCCTTAAGCTCGAATTTGCTAAAGAGAGCAAAGAGCTTATTCTTGCAGAAAAGGCGGATTTGGAATCGCAAATACAAAGCTTAACAGCTTATAATCATAATTTTTCAATGAACAGAGAAATCACTGTTACTTTTGATCCCTATTTGACATTGATTGACGGCAAGGTGTTAAATATATTAACAGGAACTAAATCTTGTCAAGTATGCCCTATCTGTGGAGCCAGTCCAAAGGATTTTATGAATACCACCGAAATATCAAAGGGTACAAGGTCACATTAAAAAAGTCATGAAATTGTAAATTTTACATTACTTTGATTAGCCAACATTCAAATTTTGAAATATCTTGCTTTATATTTAAGCTTTTATAAAAAAATTTTTTTGACTTAGTCGGGGAAAGTGGATGGCGATGACAAGGTCAAACTAAAAAATAAAAAAATTATAAATTCTATTTTAGCCTTACTTAAATGCATGCCAAAATTCAAGTCTCTAGCTTAACATTTAGATTTTATAGAAATATATAAATAAATTACACTTTTTTCGCACAGTCGGATGAGGAGGGGGGAGGTGAAGGCGTGGTCCAAATCAAAAAAAAAAAAATCCAAAATTCTAAATTAGTCTAACTAAGGTTCATGCCAAATTTCAAGTCCCTTGCTTTATTAGTCGACTTTATGCCAAAAAAAAGGGATTCTGGCCCAATGTGCAGTGGTTTAACCTCAACCCTTAAAGCCCATCCTTAAGTTTAACGACCAGATATTTTCATATTTATATTTGAAAAAAAATGACAAAAACTTATTTCTAGGATCGCCCTAATCTGCCAAAGCCTGGCCGCCTCGGAGTACCGAAGTCTCGGGCAACGTACGCTCGGAGTGTTTGCTTCTATGGAAGCAGTCCCAGATAGCGTTGGATATTAGGTTGGAGTATTTTGCCCACTTGGAACTGAACTGGTTTAAGTGCAGAAAAAGTGATGTCTGCTTTTATGTGTCGTTGGTCGGAGTAGGGTTGCATCTTAAGTACGGTAAACTTTCATAAATTGATGTTCGATACGAATGTGGAAGTTGTAAGATTAAAGTTCAGAGGAAGAAAAAAGAAGTAAATTTAGGATGGACTTTTTTCCTAGGGTGTATTTTTTAGTCATCTTCTAAATCTTCTTAAAATTATATATAACCCCAAACTCACCTAAATACTTTTCATTCAAATCCATGATTTGCTGTTGCACCTCCTCGAAATTCATTTTCGCCGCTCGCTCCACATCCGCTGGTTCTGGTACGGGCAAACGTAGCTCCATGGCATGGACTCCCTCCTTCTTGCGCTGCGCTATGTACGTCCTTACTATAAAATGTAGTAACGTCGTATTCGACTCCTTTGACTTGACATCCTTCAGTTTGCCCAATATATCCAGATTGAAACCATCCGCCTGTCCTCGCTGTCGATTGCCACCGTTCATGTAGTTGCCCAGGGTCAGTATAATGGAGAAAACCAGCTTGAGATCTTCACTCTCGATGAGTTGCTGCGACAGCTGCGATAACGTCTCCAATTTACGCATCAAAATTGTGAAAGATTCCTCAAATTCGGCCTGAAAGACAATGCAAGAGATGCGTTCGCTGGCCATGGAGATGAGGGAAATGTCCAGCAGAAACTGTTCGGGCTCATCCAGTGGTATTTCACCGTCGGCAGCTTTCTTAATCTTTTTCAGCTCATCTGCGGTGGCTTTAATGCTACTGATTTGCTGCAGTGCCTCTAGTCCGACAATTGAGGTGTCCACATTGTAGATGGCATGCTCTATTTCGCTGGAGGGCACATGGAGACTACGCCGTATAATGCCCACATTGCGCGAACGATCCGCATTCAGAACTTTAATAGAATTCTCATGCTTGACTTTCAGTTCTTTGGGTTTGCGTCCGGGTGCCGCTTGGCGGGAGAAGAGTTCGGTGAACTCTTCAATGTTATCCAAAGGAGTCTCTTCGATTTCGGTCCAGATTTCTTTGATGGTGGCGGGGGAATCGCCACTGGAAGCGGCCACTGAAGGTTCGGCTGGCTCATCCAGTGAGCTGCCACTGTTGTCGGCGCTGTCGATGGAATTGGTAACGGAAGGAGGACGCGGTATGGCCGGTGCAGTGGTTACAATGCGTGTCCAGTAGAGAGGACGCATGGGTTTGGGCGGATTGACGGCACTTTTGCGCAGGGCTGGGAGAAGAGAAGAGAAGGAGAGAGGGATTATTGAGGGTAACATTAGGTGGTTGATGCTACTCACTGTTTGTGCGATGAAACCAGTTGCCCTCGGCAGGATCTGGCAAAGGTGCGGGTGTGGTAGGAGTTCCTGATTTACTGGAGCTTTGCGGTGGCGGTGGCGGGGGTATGGAACCAGGAGGTAGGGGTGCAGGAGGTGCAGGAGGCGGTAAGGGCGCTACACTGCCTGGCGGTGGAGGAGGTGGCGGTGGTGCAGCTGTATTGATAGATTAGGCAGGGGAGGAGGAGGAGGAGGTGGTGGTGGTGCAGACAGTCCAGGCGGTGGGGGAGGAGGGGAGGAGGTGGGGGTATTGGGGAAGCTAAAGCAGGCATGGGTGGAGGTGGTGGAGGAACTGCCGATAAAACCTCTTTCACTTCACCCTCCCAGTCTGTTTGTGTTTCCGCATTCGCATAGCTTTTACCCTCAAAATCTGCTGCTTCGCTGGCATTAATCAGCTCCGTAAGGTTGACACAACGCTTGGAGGGTCTGCGTGGCGGTTCATCTACACTACTCAACAGCTCATTGACCACCGCATGCACCTCGGCCAGTGTCGAACAGTTAAGCAAACGATTCCTTAAGATCTGCTGCAACGTTTTCTCCTCCCACGAGCTTCGATTACCACCACCACCACCCACAGCTGACGTACTGGAAAAAGGCCAGGCCGTCACCTTATCCAGTTTGCCCGGTGTCAGGGGCAAAGATGTTGTCGGCTGCTCGGTGTGCCTCCATTGGTACATCTCATAGGGCTGCAAGTGGAAACAGAAAGAAGTGGGTAAGATAAACTTGTATTAACCCATTGACTTCTAATTGCAGAGCTCGAGTGTGCATTGCATTCGAGTGAGTTGGTCTCGAGTGGGCCAAGCGACAAAGCTTAAAAGCTGCTGGCTTAAGCTCCACCTCTTCCTCCATTCCCGCTTCTACCATTTGCACTAAGCAGCAGCAACAATGGCAGAAGCAGAAGCTGAGCTCTGTTGTCCCTGGGTAGGGAATTGTCTTATTGTTTCTAGTTTTTATAGTGTTTTTATTGTGTACCCTGCGCTCTGAACTTACAACGAGGGTAAGTTGAGCTGGTGAAAGTGTAGGAGAATACAAAAGATTCTGTCAAAAACCTTATATATACTTCAATTTTGTAGGTAGATTGCTTGGACCTTAGCTGTATTAGATTAATCTGCATTATTTATAGATCCAACAAGTTTGATATGAGCAGCACTTTACGCAGTTCTTGACATTTGTAGGGTATACAACAGTCGGCATTGGCTTTTCTAACTAGTTAAAAGAATATTGAGTTGTCTTAAGGATACTCTTGACAAAGATTACAGAGAATTTCTTATTTTGAGCCAATTTAAAAGTTTTCAACGCCATTTAATTATGTTGAAATGTTTTTCCAAGTTAATGCAAGATTCGGGCCCTTATCTTAAGTCGTAAGTCTATGTGTTTTACAAGGTAAACGAGGGTTATCAAAATCAGGTTTACTAAGCATAAAGGTCTTAAAAAAAACGTTACATATGTTACATAAGACGCTAGGCACGGCGCTGTTGTTCGAAACTAAAAAAAAGTAAGGCCTACCAAGAGTAAAAAGGATATTAAAAAATATTCATTTGATTGATTTTCGTATCCATTTGGGTTGTGTGTTTTTTTTATTTTTTTTTATTTTTACAAGAGCTAACGAAAAAAAAATTATAATTTTTCATATCCTTTGGACGCTTTTCAGTTCCGTTGGCTGATTAAAAGGATATTAAATACACACCCAGTCCAAATGGATACAAAAATCATTAAAAGATTAAAAGGCATATCCAGACCAAATGGATTAAAAAATTATACAGTTACATAAGCGCTCGTGCCAAAATAGTGTTCTCTCTCTCACTAAAACGGTAAGGCCTACTAAGAGTAAAAAATGATATTAAAAAATATCAATTTGATGATTTTCGTATTCATTTGGACTGGATGTGTCTTTAATATCCTTTTAATCATCCAACGGATCTGAAAGTCGTCCAAAAATTATAATTTTTCATATCCTTTGGACAATTTTCAGCTCCGTTGGCTGATTAAATGGATATTAAAGATTAAAAGGATATTAAAAGGCATATCCAGTCCAAATGGATTTTGTTTTTCTTCTGTGTATTGGGGACACACACACAAGGTCTTCTGCCTGATTCAGCGCAATCTTTCTAATGTCAGTTTTGACGCTCTTGCTGCTTTGGAGTTCCCAAGCAGTTATGGCATCGCTGGCATGGAGACACAGCTGCTCGAATAACATTCGCCAGGCAAGAAGACTGCTGATGAAGCACTTTGATGGGTCTCTGTTTAAAGTTAAGCAATAGCAAAACATGACCTTTACTTAGCATAATGTCACATATGTAAAAACAACATAAGAAACGCTATTGAAAGCTAATTTTAGGCAACAAAATTATGTCTAATTTTGAGTTTTTGACTACAAAACTATAGGTATACACAGAAAAAAATAATGTCAATATCAGGGACTCAAACTGGTTCTGAACCGAACCGAACCTCTTTTTCCAGCTGGTGAACCGAACCGCAAACCGAATCGGCTTCCTTTCAGAAATGCTGAACCGAACCGAAAACCAAAAAGGAAAACGGTTCGGTTCGGTTCAGTTCTCTGATGAGTTTTAAAACGTGAATCCCTTTTCTCTAGTCAATGATACCTACTTATTAACTTTGTTTTCCTAAGATAATTTTAGTTCGACCCTCTACCAAAGGGACCACTGATAGACCGAATTGATCCTTAGGAGAGATAACGCCTTTAAGGATGACTTGACCCAAATTTTACAACATGTACTCCTGTAAGTCTACCGCAATTGCAAGCCGATCACTTAATATACCTGTCACCAGTGTGCATTCTTTTCTTAAAGTTGTTTGATAATCATTTAATCTTAGCCAGGAGAGTTTTTTTCTCATACCATTAATAGGGTGCGTAAGATGCATAGTACGTATTCTCTTCTTGCCGACATTCTCCGTTTTCGAAGTGCATTCCTAGAACTTATAGACGACTTCAAAAGTTTTGGACATTCTTATAAGAATATTAAAAATACTCAGATGGCTTATAGGAAATCAATTTCCAAAGTGTACGAAAAGTTCTCTATTACGAACTTCTGTACAATGAAGTTTTCTTTATAGCGAATTAACTTCCAGAACACTGCAATTTCGTTCAATATTCAAACTATTTTATATAACGAATTTTCTATATAACAAAGCTTTTTTTGTCCTCTTAAGATTCGCTATACAGAAGTTCGACTGTATTTCATAATATGCCTTTATGAACCACTGAACCGAACCGAAGCCGCGGTTCAGTTAGCTCCAAAAACCATGTAATGACGGTACAGAAACTGTGTGAACCACTGAACCGAACCAGCACTTATTTTCAAGTGGATTGCATCACTGGTCAATATCAATTGAATATGCGCTGATGAATTTTATATTTGGCCAAACAATATTATTTTATAACATTTCTAATCTATAACATGTCATCTTAACCATAAGAAGAAAAGAACGTATAGAAATTGTAAAGAAGGAAAGAGACAAATAGTGTAACGTTTCGAAACTTCCAGCAACCTAACGAAATATTTAAGTAGGCTCTGCGGCGCGTGAGCACACACATGCCAGATGGTGGTGTCCGATAAGACGCCATGCAATTCGTGTTATATGCAAAGGGTCTGGGATCCCTTTAAGGCGGAAATTAAAATTATTTGTTTTTTTATTTATATAAAATCATAAATAATACTTAGCAAAGAATAACAGTGTGTAGAGTGTGGGTAGTTTATAGGAATTATCCGACATTTCCTAAATTGTTTTTATTTGGTCAAAATGATATTATAAAATATTAATGTGATCTTAAAATATTAATTTTATATGTTCGAATTATCAAATTTATATTTTCGAAAAGGGTATTTTTAACTTTTTTATATCGGCGTTTTAATGATATGAAAAAATATAACATTGACCCAAGATAATACCATTTTTTTCTGTGTATGACTGTCTTCAATAGCACAAATAACTTTTAGAGTTTCCCTTGACTTTTCCTAAAAACTTTGTGTCTATACGTAAACTTGAATATTTGATAAACCTGTCTTTATGCTATGTCAAAAATGTTAGTTCGAGTCAGGGATGCAAACCGGATCTAAAAGTGGTTCAGTGGCATAACTCATAAGTTATTAAAGATATGAAACTGAAATTTGGTATGTAGGTTTTAAATAAATTTAAAAATTCGAAATGTTCAAAAGTGGTTCAGAGTCATATCTCAGAAGATGTGTAGGCAACGAACTTGAAATTTGGTATGTTGTCTGTTGATAGGCAGTTGAAAATTTCACGGGATCAGAACCTGTTTTAAACCAATTCAACAGTTGTTCAGAGCCATATCTCAGAAGTTGTTTTAGCCACGAACTTGCAATTTGGTATATAAGTAGGTTGGGTTTACGGAGTTGGATATTTAACTGGTTCAGAACCGGTTTTAACCGATTCAGCATATCCTAGAAGTTTTTTTTAGATATGAACTTGAAATTTGTTATGTAGGTTGGTAATATGAAGTTGGCTTATTTACTGGTTCAGGGACCGGTTTCGAACCATTTTAAAAATGCAACCGGACTAAAAGTGGTTCAGAGCAATAATTCATAAGTTATTTGATATGTGAACTAGAAACTTGGTACGTAGGTTTGCAATATGGTGTTGGATATTTTAATGGCTCAGAACCGGCTTAAAAAGGGCTTAACAGTGGTTCAGAATTCACTTAAGTTATGTACTGAAAATTTGTTGTGTGGGTTGGAAATATGTTATTTGATATTTCGAACCAGTTAGGAAGAGTTCTAATGTTAAATTGAATATTAACGCTCCCATAAGAAACAACTTCTCACAATGCAAGGGACGCGCGGGCGACGTCGGGTATTCAATTATAATTTTTGAGGAACTGCTTAGTTTAAGTTAATCCGCATTATACCATCAATGGTACCTGAATTTGCTGGAACAGCTAGTAAAGTTGTGGCAATATTTCTTATGTCTTCGATGTAATGTCCTTTCTAAAACTTTATAGCTTTTCTAGATGCATGTGCTCTTGGACAATTTACAAAGGAATCTATCATATCATTCACGATTCACAGATTGTTAATTTGATTTCTATTGCTTTCATGAACTCCTCTTCTTTGCACTCAGAAGTTGATTAATTTATACTCCAATTTAAATAACTCTAATTTAGCATAATTTTTTGTCGCTTTAGCATGTCTGCAATGTGAAGAAGTAGCAGAAGTAAGCAAAGTTTGAAATCTAAGTCAGCCAATATTGTACTGAACTCATAATAGAAAAAAGATTTCAAAACAACTGCTCGGCATGAAAACCAGACGTAATGAAAAGTCTACAGCAGAAGATACGTTATTTTTCCAAGCCGTTCCTTTCTGAAGACTCTTTCGAAGAACTCTGATTGACAAAATCTTTGTGAGTTAGTAAGAGTTTGCTCAATTTGTAAGTTGAGTTCTATCGCGTCACACAATTTTTTTTAATGCAATAGTAAAATTAATTATCTGACCTAGAGAAATATCGTAGGATTGGATAACTTTTGAGTGTTAGCATTCAGATTTAGATGGTCGTGGACATTTTTCATCGCCATCATCTCATCGTCTATGTATACCTTCCGTTCAAGTCAAGTGTATTTCATTCAAATAATTTCTTTTATCACAAATAATCATCCACGCTTCGTTAGAAATGTAATCGTTAATACTAAAATCTCCAGAGATTTCCCATATCCTTCGATGTATCGTTGAAAAAATGACTGAAATTGGTGAACTGAACCTCAATTTTTGAGAAAGTGTTCGGGCTTAGGTACGAGGTTCCGGTTCATAGTCCGGTTCTGGACCGTTTTGCTATCCTTGCTTTAAAGTAACTACATAGTAAAAATGGCTTGACACCACCCAAGTCAAAGATTTTTTGCTTCTAAGTTTTTGCACAAGAGAAAGGGACTCTACAGTTTAACACCGAATCCAACCAATTTTAAATTTTTTACAAAGCTAGCGCCAACAGCAGAGGGGATGGCCGTGCAAGTTTATTCGAAAGAAAAAACTTTTTCATTGGATGTTCCGAGGATGGATCGAACCCACGACCCTCTTGCACAGCAGTCCCACACAAAACCACCCAACACCCCAAACAAAAAAAAAAAAGAAAAAAGTACAATGTCTACTTTAGTATCTTTTAATCCTTTGGTTTTCATTTCCTAGTCTTGGTTTTCCGAATATTATGCTTTTTACTTCAGAATTAAGACAAATTTGATTACTTCAAGTCTCAGATTCGAGGTTTTTGATCATCAGCAGACTTTGCTTTTGAATAATAAGAATTGTAACTGAATTTGGCTTGAAGGGAATGTTAGGAGTAAATATCAAAAAATCCAAACCAAAACCAAAAGGTGTGGACTTACATAGTTCTTATTGTCTGTAGTTTCTTCCATAACCGAACTTTACAGCTATCCATTAGAATGCATAATCGACATGCAAAGTGCAAACACTTGATGTAGATAATAAACACCATACACACCACACCTTTTCCTTAATACACTTCTAAGCAGACTCAGCCAGGCGGATGACTTGCACTTGATTAGCGTTCGTCAAGTTCTTTGGCTGACTGAGCCTGGTGTTTAAGCGTAAAATTGGATTTCAGTAGTGAGAGTAAAATTAAAATGTCAATTATTTGGCGTTTTCTGTACAAAAAACAAACAAAAAAATGTGCCACAATTTCTTGGCAGAGTGGTACACAAAAAAAAAAAGTTTCCCCAAAGAATAATACACGCAAAAACTTTGACTCAAAGTAATAAAAACGCACAAAACTTTCAATGAGCAAGAACAACTCAAACTCGAACTCGAACCTTTCGCCCTGTTGGCCTCTTGCCCAAAAAGTTGATGATGCGCATATCGGAGACATTGGAGCCATCGCTGTCGCCTTGGCAGTTGCCGTGGGCTGCTGCTGCTGCCAGTTGAACAAATTCTGTGATATCATAATCTTCGGCTCAAGTATCATCACATAGAAAATCACTTAACGGTGTTGTTGTCTGCTCATTTCTGGGATGCCCCTGTGCCAGTGGCTCTCTCAGGGATTTGAGGTTAAGCTGCTACTACTGATGCTTGTGCTTGGCTGGTGCTGTGGCTAAAACTTTGGCCTAAACTAATTTGGGCTATGTCTAGTGCTTCATTATTTGTTGTTGTTGTTGTTGCTGCTGTTGTTGATGTCGCCTGTCCAATAACACTTAACATTTAACCGTAGTTTAGCAAAAGGCAACTCTTGGCTTTGGTTTTTGGGCCAAGCAATTAAAGCGATTTTTTTTTTTTGTTGTTTGGGAATTTGGTTTGTTGATTTAGCCTGTTGGTCAACAGTCAACAGAAATGGGTAGCACTATTACAATGTCCATTAGGCATGGCCAAGAATTCGGTCAGAGTGTTTAGAAAGACGCAAGAGGGTTAAATTTTAAAGGACACTTGAAGAAAAAATTATAGCAAAAACATTTCTAGAAATTCAAATAGTAGTAAAAAGTAAATCAATATACCAAGTACTCGATACTGTATACTCAATACTTTGTTTCAGTACTCGATACTCTGTATCAGTACTCGATTCTCAGCAAAGGTTAATCAAAGATTGAACAACGGCTTAGCAATGATTGAGCAAAGGTTAAGAACAGCTTGAGTAAAGGTTGAGCATACTCTTGTCACTCGTTACTCGATACTCAGACCTCGATACTTAACCCTTGATGCTTAGTACTCAAGACTTAGTCTTAGTACTCAATAATCTGCTTCAATACTCGAAACTATGTCTCAGTACTCAATGCTCATTACTCGATACTTTGCACTCGATACTAAATACTTGATAATAAGTATTCAATACTCAGTACACGATACTCAGTTCTCGATACCCAATATGCAGCTGATAGTCATCCGATTTTGACCAATCTTTGTAGAAATGTGTCCAAAGTAAATAAAATAAGTGTATGCCAATGATAAGGACATTTTCACTAAAAACAAAAATGTTTTTCTCACTAGATCTAGTTTTTCGACCGGTCGTTCCTATGGGAGCTTAGTCTCTTTAGTCATCCGATTCGACCAAACTTAGTGAAATCATGGGAAAGGATAGTAAACTAAGAAATACGTACTTTGGAGGCGTTTCCATTAAAAATAAAAAAGTTAAATCTTTAAGACTTGTTTTTCAACCTGATCTCCCCTATGGCAGCTATATCTATAGTCATCCGATCCGGCCGGTTCCGACAAATGTGCAGCGTATTTGTACCAAAAGACTTTGTGCAAAGTTTGGTGAGGATAGCTTTAAAACTGACGGAGGAGATAGCATAGAAACAGACGGACAGACGGACAGACGGACAGACGGACAAGGCTAAATCAACTCAGCTCGTCGTGCTGATCAAGAATATATATACTTTATGTGGTCGGAGATGCTTCCTTCTATGCGTTACAAACATCCGGACAATTTTATAATACCCTCTGCAAGGGTATAAAAATTGAAAATAACAATTACAGTTCAATTTTTATAATAAAAATTGAAAATAAAAATTGAAGTTGAATATCTTTTGAACCGAAGGAGCCTAATAGATATCGGCCTATGTATATGATCTACGCATTAATATCTTTCAGTTGATATATAATATGTATGTACAAATGCATTAACATACATACACTGCACGTCATCAGATTGCGAGAACAAACAAATAAACAGTAAAAAACTTTTGTCTAAGTCTGTCCACTAGATTGCAATGGGTCGAAAGCGTGAAGAAATTGTCCGTGAATTTTTAGATTTTAAATCAGAAGATGTCAGTGTGTAAAATTTGTAATCGTTCCTTTAAGGGCCAGTACTTGACCAATTTAAAGAGACATATCCAGGAGTGCCATAACGATGTCTACACTTCTGAGCTGAACCAGGTGAAAAGTGAGCCTCTGGAGAAGAAAACAACATTTGCAATCACAATGTCATCAAGCGAGGAAAAAAAGCCTGCGTGCAATTGGTGACTGAAGAAAAAGTGCCATTCCAGTTTTTTGATTCTGCTCCATTTAAAACACTGACAGATCAAATTTTAAACGGCTTAGTCATGAGTCCGATAACATCGCGGAATGTGATGCAACATGTAAGCGAAAAATATGAGCTCGAAAAGTCCGTCTTAAAAACTCGGCTAAAAATAAGATGCTTTCTCTCAAAATTGACATCGCTTCCCGACACTCTAAAGGCATACTGGGTGTAAACGTTCAGTATTACCGAAATCAAGCCATTGAAGTGAAGACATATAATTGAGATGCATCGAAGACACACAGGGCTCAATTTGAGCATGGAAATTGAACACATTTTTGCGGAGTTTTCCATTTCAAAGCAGCAATTATATACTATCACTTCAGACAATGGGAAGAATATCTTAAAGGCAATCGAGTGCTTGAACGTTTACGAAGATCCCCAAAGTGTGATCAATAATGATGTCGAAAATGAGGAGTTGATGAAAGATATACATATTTTTTCAATTTCATCAATCCGTCTGGCTAAGGTACTGCATTCTGTGCCTGCTAACAAAAGTATCGGTCATTTTCTGCTCTTAAATTGGTAATGACCGATTTAAGATGCAACCTATCTGCAGAGTCTGTAAAAAAAATAATGTTCCTGAAATTAAATAAATAGAAAACTTAATATCAAATGGGGGGAATGGGTGGAAAAAACCAACAAGGCATGCATTTGTACATACATATTATATATCAACTGAAAGGTATTAATGCGTAGATCATATATATAGGCCGATATATGATTAGGCTCCTTCTGTTCAAAGATATTCAACTTCAATTTTTATTTTAAATTTTTATTATAAAAATTGAACTGTAATTGTTATTTTCAATTTTTATTTTAAAAATTGAAAATAAAAGTTATGGTTTAATTTTTATATAAAAATTGAACAATAATAATATATTTTTATTTTTATTTTAAAAATCATTTTTAATAATTAAAAATAATTTTTTTTAATGAAAAAAAAAATTATTATTTCTTAATTTTTTCATAAAAATTATAATCGTTACGTTCCCCCCTTTATTTTTTTATTTCAGTACTCGATACTCAGTGTTCGATACTCAGTATTCGATATTCAGTATTCGATACTCAGTATTCGATACTCAGTATTTGATACTCAGTATTCGAAATTCAGTATTCGATACTCAGTATTCGATACTCAGTATTTGATACTCAGTATTCGATACTCAGTATTAGATACTCAGTATTCGATACTCAGTATTCGATACTCAGTATTCGATACTCAGCATTCGATACTCAGTACTCGATACTCAGTTATTGATACTCATTACTCGATACTCAGTTATTAATACTTAGTACTCGATACTCAGTTATCGAAACTCATTACTCGATACTCAGTTTTTGATACTCGGTACTCGATACTCAGATATCACTCGATACCCAGTACTCGATACTTTATATTCTATACTCAGTGTTCGATACTCAATATTCTAAGCTCAGTATTCGATACTCTTTATTCTATACTGAGTACTCGATACTCAGTACTCGATACCCAGAGAGTAGAGCTTGGACCTATCCATAATGTTTCGGAAAATTATTTAAAAACTATTTCTTCTCAACACTCAACTTTGACTCAGTCCTAATTTCTTTTAGTGTACATTCATTTGAAATGTGCTGGAGCCACACTGCCTACTGGAGAGTTTTGATGTCTGCCGACTGTAAAGTTTTAATAAGTTCTGACACTTGCAGGCAAATGCCAAAGCCCAGTGTCACTCTCTCTCTCTCTCTCTGTCTACTCGATGGGTAAATGGACATCCGTTGGGTTCTATAAAAGTGCATCCACTAGTAACTGCTGCTGCTGCTGCAATGGAATTGCTAATTTCCGGACACAACTTTGCGGTTCAATTTTTTGTTCCAACTTTTATTCCGCTTCGTGTGAGCGGCAAAAGTAAAGTTAAGCCTTCGCCTAGAACTCGCTAATGATTTTAAATTCAGTTAGGCGCCAACTAGCGCGCTCCCATCATTTCCGCTAAACCTGTGACAGCTTCCGTTTCCCCGACGACTTAACCCTTCGATGACCAATTTCCCTTACAAAGTTCAATGAACTTACACTGAATCCTGTAGAGGTGCCACCACCATCTTGCTGTTCGTTGCTGGAGATTTGCTTGAGCACGCCCACATATTTGAGATTATTGCAAATTTGTAAAGCTATGGAATTCAATAGTTCTGGGGAGGCGGGAGGCGTTGGGCAGCACAAGTCTGTGGAGGATTTGGAGGTGCCGTTGTTGTTCTGTAGCGTTGAGACGAGCCATTTGAGCAGCATTTGACCTGCAAAAAAAAAAAGGAAATAAAAAAGTGAGAAACGGAAAACTTTGACCACAGCTGCGGCTCGGCGAAAAAAAAAAAACTTGAACCCACATCCTTCAACACACACACACACACACAATGATTTATGTGTGTGGGGTTGACGCTTACTAACCAAACTCCACACCCACACAACAACAAAACATTAAGCATAAATAAATTTTGAAATGAAACTTCATATTTGAAATAGAACCAACAGGAGAATACACTAACTATTCATGCCAGACTATACAATCTATTTAGAATTTTTACTGATTAATGCAGGTTTGCCCAAGCCCTTTGCGCTTCAGTTTTTGCAATGCACGCAGGCGTTGACATACATAGTAAGCGTCACAATCCGTTTTTCAAATTTTTGTATAAATTTTGGATTTTGAACGATTTAGCCAAATACATAGATTTCAGCTAGCTTATCGATCAAGCTCCTCGAATGTATGCCACTACGTTAAAACGGATTGAAGATTGCTTACTACAGCTAAATTTTCAAAAACAATCGATTATCGATATTAGGCAGTTTATTGAAGCTCACATTGTGGGTCATATTAGGATTGAAAGATTATGTATTTCATCAAGCTGATCGATGAACGAGCCTTTTGGAACCATTCACCAGACTAATCCTGATAATTTTAATCCCTGTTAAATACAAATTTGTATTCGGGATTGGTAAGGGTTCGGAATGAAGTTGGGATTTGGGAAAGATTATTTCCCAAGCACACATCTTAAGTTCAAAATAGGCGAATTTTCTATATCCAGTAACGTGAGTGTTCGTGTTCAAGAATGTTCTTGATTTAAGAACAACTCGAGATAGATTTGAGAATAATTTAGAGTTGATTTAAGCATAAAACGGGATTGGTTAAAGAACATAGTGGAATAAGTTTCAGAACAAGGAGGATTTTTTTTTAGAATTTTAAAGGTTTAATTTGATTATTACTTAATATCAAAGTTCTTTAAGCATTAATTGTTCTAAAACTAAGAGTTCATAAAAAATCGCGAATCTCATATCAAAACCGCTATTGATCGCTATCAATCAAGAACTAAGAGATTTAAAAAACGCGCTTGAATCAACCATTCGTACTTAAATCAAGAATTTCCTATCTTTTTGAAGCTTTGAAAAGGAAAATACTTGATTTAAGTATACAAATTTCTTGTTTTTCTCCGTGGTGAAGCTACAACTTTTGTTTTTCAAAACTTAAAATGAAAATCTGGAATTAGAACTATGATGAGTTTACGGCATATTTCTTATACACTTATTTTATATTTATTATTAGTCGAACTTAAGCATAACCTACACTTAGAAAAAAGATCTAAAACTATGTACTTAAACTAAGAACAAACGGCATCAATAGCAAGGTAGGTACAAAAATACTTGATTTAGGTACTAAATTCTAATATAAAGTACGAATACACAATCCCCAAATACTTGATTTAAGACTGTTAAGAAGCGAATAAGGCGTATTTTCGTACCTACCTAAATATTGACACCGTTTATTCTTTTAAGTACATGTCGAACTATTTTAAAATCAGTTGTTATCATACTCGTACTTTTAGGTTTTAAAAGTTTTAGGTCAAGACCAAATTGCGATTGCCAGAGGACAAGAAATCAACCATCAACCATCACTCCATAAGAAAAGTGTTAGAACCAGTTGGGAATTTTAAGAACAGATTGGTTTAAAAGTGATTAGAATTTCCCCTCTCTTGAAGTTTGCATTGTAAGTCTATTTTGTAATCAACCCAAGATATTTTATACTTGAATTAAGAACGCATTTTCTAACGCTTTTCGGAATACGGTAAGTAAATATAACATTATCATTTACCTTTCATAATTGAACCAAAAATCAAAAGTCGAGACATTCATTGTTCAGAACAGCTAAGTGAAAATTTGATTTGATAGTTAAACGTAAAAATGTCTGCGAACTCTTCCTTGAAAAATATTGAGGGCAGTTTGGTAATTCAGTTATTTAGAAAGCAAACTCTTGTTTGGAGATATTTAAACCAGGTACAGATGGGACATTTTAAACCAGCGTTTCGGTCATGGTTTGTAACAGCTAGTCGAACCTTAGATACCGCTCGGTTTAGTGGTTAAGAACTTAAGACTCCTGATTTCAAATTACCAAACTTTTCGAATATTAATTTGAAATTTAACTCCTAGAGAGCATTTAGATAGCTTTGAATCTGAAAATAGTTGCTTACGAAACGCATACCCTCCAAGCTTATGACGCTAGCCTACCTCTCTACAACAGGCACTGCCTTTACACATTTATGAATTCATCAAATTTTCCATCACATCGTCTGATTTTTCGGGGAGCAAATACTCCCAGCAGGTCCCTCGAGCCGGATAAATAGGAGTTTTTTAGGGGAGGCAAAAAATCTCAAATGAAAAGGTCCTAAGTATAATATATACACTTGTTGAAGGTTTCCCCCTAAAGCCCAATTTACACAACCTGATGGCTCAGTCAGATCTGAGTGTCAAACAACTCAGCTAAGCAACTTAGCTTAGCATTTACACATGCCTGAGAAGCAGACGCAGAATTAGGCTACCCTGTGACCGCTCAGCCGGTTATATTTCCCCTGATTGTTCAGCTGAGTAGGTCAGATGGCTACTTAGACGCCTGATTACACGGGCTGACAGAAACTCAAACGAAAAATCAGCTGAGTGGGCTTAACACAGGTTAAGACGCACTATGGTCCCAAATCCCAAAAAGCTGGCCAAAAGTCGAAAAAAATCATTTTTTTTTGGGACTTTTTGTAGTGGTACATCTAGTATGTATTGTGACCGTTCATAAGGCGTAAGTGTCCCTACCTGGCTCAAGAATGAACCCCGTTCGTGAGCGTCGAGCCCGTACTCGTCACGCACGAAAATAACACATCGTTCAGAGGCGTGTAGAATCTCGAAAAGTTAACTGATTTTGATTCTACAAAATGGATTATATTCCAGTAAGAACTTAGAAATTGAATGTATAGCTCAAAGCTATTATTAACAATGCATGATATAGTGAGTCATTAATAAAAGTAGAGGGTTTTTCTTAATTACATTAGAATTCTTAGATTACATTAGTTAGAAAAAGCAATAAGTCAAAAGTCCCATCAGATCCCACTCTCAAACTAAATAGAAATGGTTTTTACAACACTTCTTCAAAACATATCCAAAAATTAGCTGCAAATAGCTGCGAATTCAGTCTCGGTGATGATTTTTGTGCGGTTGCAAATGTCTGAATTTCGTGCAGTTTTGTTTTTTTGAATTTTGACTACGAATTCGTAATCAACGACACCGAAAACCCTGAGTACAGACTTTCAGCCAACTCATCGTTTATCTTTTGAGCTTTTTTTCAAGTTGAAAAGAACTACTTCAGATTACTATTTGAATAGCTTATTGTGATTACCAAATTATTTGAGTGAACTTTGAAAAGGAACTGAAGTGCTTTAGAACTAAACTGTACGTCAAATATAACGACAGAAAGTCGCCTCTGCATCATAGATGAAAGAGAAGATATGAAAGGGTCGAATTGGCCAGCTCAAATTTTATATCTTTGGAAGGCCACGATAATTGGTCAGGGCTTTGTTGTGTTAAATTACGGCTCATACCAATTGCATCCTAGTGGAAAAAAGCGTGGTATCTTGCGAAAAGGGATGCAGCTTTCGGTTGTTCCCTGGCCCGTCGAAAGGGGGGTCCGGGGGGTTATCTCATTTTGTACATAGTTTATTTAAGTTTTCGCCAAAAATTTGGGATCCGGGCACCTCTCAGAAGTCCGGGCCCGGCGGGAAACACCCCTTTCCCAACCCCTTGTCGACGAGCCTGGTTGTACCTATTAGGGTTTTATCGCTGCTATCGCTGATACTGTTAAGTGGTTAAGGTTAAGCTATTAACAGGTCTCTGTAAGTCAAGCACACACCAATTGAGTGAAGACAAAGAGCAAAATGGCAGAAATGAAAGACGTAAGAGTCCTTTTTTAATTGTTGTGGTTTTTTTTTAAAAAAGGGGGGGTGTCTTTTTATTTTTTTTTTTTTTTTTCTTTTTTTTTTTTTTTTTTTTTGTGGTGTTTGGTTATTAGAAAAGGGGTGCGTTTTAAAAAAAAAAAGATTTTTTTTTTTTTGGTATTGGTGATTTTTATTTTTTTTTAAATTAACTTTTATTAATTTTTTTTTTTTTAAAAATTAATTTTTTTTTTACTAATGACTAAGATAAGACTATACGGAGAAAATTAATCGTGGTACTAAAAACACAATTCAATTTATTCCCTAATACCCCTCTCCACTGTGTAGAGTGTCTGAATAAAACAAGAAAAACTTACGCTGTCTGTCAGCGCGTGAATGTGTAACGCTCGCTGTTACCAGCTGTGTGTCCGGCGCGTGTAGGTCAACTCGAATGCTGACGATATGCACACTAATGCTGGTGGTGGTGCTGGAGACCCGGGAACAAGCGACATCAGGTGGCTTTTGCGGCTTTGGCCTGGGCTGACGCGCTCGCTGGGCACGCTGGGCGGCCATTGACATTAGCTGCAAATAATGCGGAGATGGCGACAGCGACACATCCTCCAGTTGGCGACCCGCTTCCGGTGTACGCCATAAAATCGCCAGTGGTCGCTGCTGTTGCTGAATAATTGGCACGTGTTGGTCCAGATGATGCTTTTGCTGTTGCTGTTGAGGCTGCTCCTGATATGCGTGCCTGGCCAGCAGCGAGCACCAAACGTTACTCAATTTAGTGCTGGACATGATTCGTTCTGGTGGAACCTACTTTAACTAGGGCGCACACTTGACTGCGAATTTTGTCATGTTTTCGACAAAACTGAAATGTGTCAATGCGACTTATCAATATTATCAACAATCTTGGCAGTCGTCAGGCTACACACTGACTAGTCGTTCATATTGATAAGTTGCAGTTGGAATAGAGATGTTCTATGCACGGCAAGGTCGCCTCGGTTGCGCCTTATCAGTCACGGTTGATTAGGGGTTTTGGTGTTTTGTGTCATTGAATCATGGGTTTAAATTTATAGACAAGTTTTAACACTATTTTTACTAGGCAACAATGTTTTGAAACACACTCTCAAACTGCGTCACTGGAAGTTAGTCATTAGGAACTTTGTTCATGGAAATCACATTTAATACTTTTCCCCCAATTGTTATTGTCTATTTGGGCTTAAAATGGGTCTTATTGGTAGAAAGAAGAAAGGCACTGATAAGGCAAGTTAACGTCAAACAGATAAAGTTCAGGCCTTTGTTGAAACGGAACCACTTTTTAACTCAATTTGAAATCGGTTTTCTAAAGAGTTGAATGATTTTTAATACTCATTGAAATTGACAAGCGATTGTATCTACAGGTCTTATAGCTTCAGTGACTATTCTTATGAAGAAAGTTAACTTAAACCATTTATATAAAATCTCAATATGAAAACATCTATTTATTTTGTAGTCGTTGCAATCACCAGCAAATCTCTCACTTGATCTATTTATAAAAGTCAAAGATTTAAACTTAACTTTTGTTATCTTTTAATCTTGTTTACTAAATTATTTTGTTCCATTCAGTAATCGCTATTTTTGTACGATTACAAGAAGTGTTCATAAAATATCTGGACTATGATTTATTGGTAAATTGTGGCTAAGAACATATGGGCCGTAAAAGGGCTATAAAGTCGAATTGCTGGTTGCAGTTACCACAAGTGAACTCGTGCATTGGTATTATTAATCAAACATTTTTTTACTTCATACGTGGACTGTCTTCCTTAGTTTGTAGAATAAATGGAAAAAAAACAGTTAATCGATACACTTTCTAACAATATTCAAAGAACTTCAGGCCTGTCCATACAGTTTTTAAAATCCTTCAACCCATTTCTTCAGGAGACAAAAATATATTATTGGGAGTCAAATCATCCCTATAAGCCGGGATAAAACAAAGTCGGGTCCAGCCCGACAAATTTAAGTTGATTAGTCAACTAAAATTTTAGTTGATTAAAATCAACTTGTATAGACTTATTATTTCTCAGTTTGACTAAAATCAACTTTGAATAATATTAACTAAGTTAAATTTAGTTGATTGATTTCAACTAAGTTGAAAATTTCAATCAAGTTACATTTTCTATTGTTGTTTTTACAAGCTAAAAATCAGTTTGATTTAAACAAGAACAATGGATGAAATCAATTCAAAAAAAATCTACCCACTATTTGATGGAACATTTTTCCAAAAAGATGAATCGCTATCGACGGACTCAGTCTCAGTTGCATTTTGTACACGATGCCAAATGCGTATAAGGGGACATCATTCAAGTTCGTCGAATTTCATTAGTCATTTAAAGAGAAAGCATGGCGAGGATGCATACAGTGAATATAAGATACACATGCAAATCAACAGGCGGCGTCGTTTATACTGCGATGCTGATAACACTGATATACAAGCAACCACGTCAAAGGATACATTATCACAAGACACATTTAACAATGATTTGGCGAAATATGTTATTAATACAATGATTCCTCTGCGCGCCATTGAGGACCAATATTTTTGCAAGTTGTTTGAAAACCTGAATATAAAAAAACATGGTATTAAAATTCCAGGAAGAAAAGCTTTAAAATCAATTCTTCTTGAAAAATATGAAACAGAGAAGCAGAATATTGGAATTATGTTAAAGGACGTAGATTACATATGCACAACCGCAGATATATGGTCTTCAAAACATAAAAGTTTTATGGGTGTTACTGTACACTGGATAGACCGGAACTTGAAGAGGAAATCAGCATGTTTAGCATGTAAGCGATTTGTGGGAGCACATAATTTTACAAGAATAACAGAAATGTTATTTTTAATCTATAACGAATATGGAATTGATTTAAACAAAATAATATCGACGACAACAGACAATGCAAGCAATTTTGTAAAAGCCTTTAAAGAATTTGGCGTCGAAAAAAATTCTATTTTTTCAGACAATTCTGATGACGAAAAATCAAGTTCCTCAGATGACGATGAGGAGCCTGCCGCAGTGCAACCACAACTTCCAGATCACATTAGATGTTGCGCACACACCTTAAATTTATGCGCTAAAGATGATGTACAGCGCATAGTTTCGGAAAGAAAATCGTCATTCGGAAAGATGCATCAAAATGTGATGGTCAAATGCAATTTGCTGTGGAATGCTGCTGGACGTCCTAAGTCGGATGAAATAATTAGAAGTGTTTTGGGTCATACTCTTTCCCGTCCTGGATGCACTCGGTGGAACAGCTTATACGACTCGCTACGGCAAATTTCAAAAATCCGTTCAAAATGTGTTGAACTTAGTCAGGCTCTTCTGCTGAAAGAGCAATTAAAAGATGCGGACTTTGAATATATAGATGAATATTTAATGTGTGCTGGGCCACTAGCAATCGCTCTGGATGTTTTGCAAGGGGACGATACTTATTATGGCATAACTCTTCCATGCTTGCTAGCCTTAAGAAAGCGATTGGTAAAACTATCAAATACCCAGTTGAAATACTGCAAACCTCTTGTTACGCAATTTATGGCAAGTCTGCATACTCGTTTCGAACATTTTTTTAATATAAGTAATGTTCAAGCTGAAATTAGTGTTGTTGCCGCATTGACACATCCCCGTTTCAAAAAATCCTGGTTAGGATGTCTTGATCCAGAGAATCAACAGCATTGCTTGGCACTTTTAAAAAAGGCAGTTATTAAAAACGTTGAGACCGACGATGCTGTCGAGGCTGAAGAACACTTCAAAAATGACGACTTCTTTGAGTTTGATTCGGACCCTGAAGAAATGAGCTGCTTAAATTCCCAAAGAGGGTTGTCCGTTTCTATAATGGACAGATTTTTATCGGAGAGAGACAAAAGCATCAATTTGCTGGAAAAGTATCCAATCATAAAGAAAATTTTCATAAAGTACAATACTCCTATGCCGTCGTCTGGGCCGGTAGAAAGAATGTTTTCTTTTGCAACATGGGCAAACACCCCCCGATCGAGCAGGACTTCTGATGAATTATTCGAGAGCCGAGTTGTAATGAAGGCCAATATTACACAAATAAATTAAAATTAACTCTTTTATTTCACTATACTAGTAAAATCAACTTTACAATAGTTAAGTTTAGTCAAGTTGAAAATTTAATCAAGTTGAATTTATTCAAGTTGATTTTAGTCATGAATAAAATTCAACTTCTCCGAACAACTAAATAGTTGAATATTTAAACTTCAAATCATTTTAAAAAGTTAAGTTGATCAACTTGTAGCTTTTAATGTTTGACTATTAAAAGTTATGTGAAAACATAACCTGACTATTAACCGGCTTAAACTTGCTAGTTTGAATATCATAAATGTTTTTTAGAACAAGTCAGTATAACCAAAATGTTCACAAAAATGTACCAAAATTGTTCGAAAATGGATCGCAATGTGTTACCAAAATGAGATAGCGATGTTCACAAAATAAGACCGAGATGTTCCAAAATTGTTCCCAAAATGTTGCCAAAGAGACCCAAGAGCAGAGCAAAAGGGAAAACGTTACCAAAAGAGTCTAAAAACGTTACCCAAATGTTTCTTAAGGGGCCCAAAAATGTTCACAAGTTAAAAGATAATGAAGATCGAAGCACGGGTTTTAAAATTGCGTTTGTGGCGACTCTGTCACCTCTAGACACGAACGACTATCGATAACCACACTAGTCACAAGCGTCCGTCGATTCCTGCGCTATTCTACGCTATTTATCTCATCTCAAGAGTAGTATGTGAGAGACTTCCGGCAGCGGCCAGCGCTCGGAGCTGCCACGACCAACAAACAATTTGTATTAACAAAAATAGGGGAGTTAACTTCGGCTCGGCCGAAGTTTTGTATACCCTTTATAGTCTGTTGAAAACAAAAAGCTTTTCTAAGAATACTTTTGACCTTACTTCTTTCATGGGATCTATACTATATAGATGTCTGATTTCGACCAAACTTTGTAGAATTGTGGTAAGCATATAAAATAAGTGTATGCCAATAAAAAGGACGTTTTCATTAAAAACAAAAATTTTCCTCACTGAACTAGTTTTTCGACCGATCGTTTCTATGGCAGCTATATGCTATAGTCATCCGATTTCGACCAAACTTGTGAATTGTAGAAGCATATAAAATAAGAGGCTAATGAGAAGGACGTTCCACCCAAAACAAAAGTTTTTCTCTCGCTAGAACTAGTTTTTCGACCGATCGTCGTATGGCAGCTATATGCTATAGTCATCCGATTTCGACCAAACTTAGTGGAATTATGGAAAAGGATAGTAAACTAAGAAATACCGTAGTTTGAAGGCGTTTCATTGAAAACAAAAAAGTGTTTCTCTTTAATATCAGTTTTTCAACCGATCGTTCCCATGGCAGCTATATGCTATAGTCATCCGATCCGGCCGGTTCCGACAAATGTCCAGCGTATTTGTACCAAACGACTGGGTGCAAAGTTTGGTGAGGATAAGCTTTAAAACTGACGGAAGAGATAGCATAGAAACAGAGACGGACAGACGGACAAAGCTAAATCAACTCAGCTCGTCATGCTGATCAGGAATATATATACTTTATGTGGTCGGAGATGCTTCCTTCTATGCGTTACAAACATCCGGACAATTTTATAATACCCTCTGCAAGGGTATAATAAAGATTAAGAGTGATTCACCGAATTCAAAATCTTCGAATAAATGGTTTTACTGATAGATTTTGAACGTAATTTTTTCTGAGTGTAGACCATTTACATATTCCACTTGCACAGAAATTGGTTTTATATTAAGAATCGTTTGATTGTATCTAAATTAATTTTGTCTATAGGATTTTCGTATAAACACTTGAATTTTGTATTGAAACTGTTCGCCTGATTTCTCCGTTACTATATGGGATATGATGCTTACAGGGCCCGGGGTTTTCATGTTTGTAATTTTCTTTGTTTATTTAAGTTTTTGCTCATGTTTCATTCCGAGGTGTCTAGTCCTATTCATAGTTTATAAGTTCGTGTATTTTTTATAAAGGGAATTGTTAAACATAAAGTTTATTTTAAATTTTTCATATTGGCTCCCGCTCAAGCGCTCGTTCACCATCAAAAAGTCAAACTACCGAAACATCGGTCCTTCGAGCCAAATTCAATCAAAGAAAAAAGATAAGAAGAAAAAATATTATTAGTATCGTCTCCCTAAAATATCACGATGATATGATCGAGTCCTTATATAGTATTTAGGAGTAAATTGCAGAGCTAGGTAATAAACATTGACCGTTTTTCGTTGTCCAAAAAAACAGTTATTTACGGATCCTTTTCGAGCAAAAGTCGAGATGAACCGGTCACATCGGCTGATGAACGAATCGCTCAGTGCTCAACGAGCAACCAATAATGCTTTTCTCTTTTGCTCTGCTCATTCACTGACCGGAATAGTCGCGCGAAAATATAAAATTACTTGCTTATGGAGTATGTGTGGGTGAGGTGTCACCACACAAGCTAATTCACACAACAAACAGCATCAAAACAAAAAAAATCTTCTCTTTTATGCCAGAGCCTTTGTTTTTTTGCTTACCAGATGAATTAATGTGCGAGCGCTCAGTGGGATCGCTCTCTAAAAAGTTGTTATTGAATGAGCAAAACAAGAAATACTCAACTGAGAACAGTCAGCTGAAAACAAAAACAAAGAGAAAAACAAATTTTTTTCCTTACAAATTCAGTTTAAAATTAATGCTTAACTAAAAATCTTTCTAGAGATTTTTACGACACCCCCAAACATACATTTTCAGGAATCAACTGAAAAGGCTCTTAAACAAAAAAATGTAGTTTTTACCTTAATTAAAGTATAAAAATGATGAAAGTCAGGATTAAATTTGTTGACATTATAATGCAAAAATTCGATTTCGATCATCGATGTTTTGATCGCAACTCTAAAGCAAATTGCCAATTAAATCCTTCCAAAGAATGAATAATCAATTGTATAGGATCCATAGGATGGACGGTCTCTGGTCACACTATTGCAGTAAAGAAACTTATCGAAATCTGGTGAAAATACTTTCCCAAATTCACATAGCTCGTAAAAACTGGAACACTTTTCAATGCGACCAGCCTCAGTAAAAAACAGAAACAAACGCAGCAATGCTGGCCCTCAATGAGCGAACACTTTTACTCGCAAACACACGATTCGGTTTTTCGACAACCTTCGAACCTCCGGGCTCTTTAATCGAAAAGTCAACTG
>JAEIFV010000808.1:0-142216 GCA_018904265.1 Lordiphosa collinella
CAATATGACAAACAGAATATACAAAATTGATTTGGTTTATCTGTTCGAAAATGTTCACAATTTGAAATTTATTCTCGTTTTAAGAAACCTCAGCACACGTACAAAGTTGATCAACATTTGAGACCCATTTTCAATAAGTCAAGAATGCACTCAATCAGTTGACTTCAACTGATGGCATTAAAATTACTTTGACTCTATGCCAAATTTTTGGGATTTTTGACCATAGTGCAACGGTTAGTTTCGCCACCTTTTAGAGAAAACGCTTTCAGAAATTGAACCAAGTTTTAAGAAATGGCAGCAAGCTTTTTAGGGCTTGCCAGGTTTATACAAAATTTAAATAGTAATTTAAAAAGGGTTTTTTATTGCAACAACCAAGATAAACTTCGTTTATGCTAATGCTTTAAGTAAATTACTGAGTATCGTCTTGTTTAGACATATTTTATGTGGAGAGTTGTTGTTGTTGGGTCTGGGCCAAACGACGCACAAAGCGCAAAGTTTATTAAATTTTTTTTTTTCTACCAGAAAAGAAACCGTTAAGCTTGGCTGAAAACATGTAAACAGACAAACATTCACACACTCGCACACGCACTCACACACTCGCAGGGCACACGCACACAATAAAGCCTTTGAAAAATGTTGAAGCAGAAAGTTTTGTGTTTTTTTTTTTCCTTTGCTTCATATTTGACTTCCACTTGGGAAACATATTTCTTGCGACGCAGGTGCCTGATTCCCCCCTACGGGCCAGTGGCCACATTATATGGTTCCTCCACACCCGCCTCAACGTTTCCTCTTTTCTTGAATCAATTCCAGACGCCAGCTGCGATGAGAGTGACAGTCGTGGCAGCAGCACCCCCGGCACGGTTCCCTCGCCGGCTCCCTATCAGTTGGCCTACAATGTGCTGAAGCCCATACTTAAACAGCCGCAACAGCAGCAGCAGCAGCAGACAGCGCCACCGCCGCAAATGGCAGCGCCACCGATTGCACCCGCCCCCATTGTCCACGTGGTGCATCGTCTTTTGCCCACGCCGCCCACACATTGCGGAGTGGGCGCATATCACACACGTGAGGCGGCACTACAGCGCGTCCAGCAGCAAAGTGGCCTGGGTAGTCGCACCAATCTTAATGCTATACGGCAGTGCCACGGCCACGCCAATTGGTGCCAGTTGCAGCAACAACTACGGCTATGCCAATGCCAATATGGAGCAGCAACAACAACCGGCGCCATATGTTGAGCAGCCGGCTCATCTCGCCTACAACCACGGCGGAGATTGGGAGGGCATGGTTGCCAGTGGCTCCGGCAGAGAACTACCACGCGAGCCGTCCTTACCGGCAGCGCCCATGCACGGCAGTTATGGGGATTTTCTCAATGCCGCCTGTCCAGGATCTAGTCGGGTGAGCCAAAAGTGGGAAACAATATTATATTTCGTTCGAGAATATGACATGGACCGCGGTTTGGGTTTGGCTCTGTGGTTCGCGACCTCTAAGTTTTTATACCCGTTACTCGTAGACCAAAGTCGTGCAAATGTATGTAACAGGCAGAAGGACCAACCAAAAAAAAATATTATATAAAGATATTTAAAAATTTTTTTTGTTTTACATTGTAGCTTAATCTATTTTCAACTAAAAAAAAATATTTTTCATAAAAAAAATGTTTTACCCCAAGAGCAATAAATTAAGCGCCGCTAAATGAGCCATTTCGCCCACTGTGCGGCGCTTCAGAAACTGTGTGAGCCACTGAACAGAACCAGCACTTATTTTCGAGTGGTTTGCATCCCTAGTTTTATTTATATTATAATTAAGGTTAAAATTAAAGTAGCCAGCTAAGAACCTTGTTCATTTGGCGAATAATAATAAATAAATAAAGAGTTTTGATTATGAGAAAGACTTTACAGATGACAACTTAAGACGTGTAAATAGGAGGCGTAGACTGAATCTACTGATATCGCGAAATTTGCTCTATTTTCCAATGATCTCAGATTATTTTGACATGGTGTTCTTGTGGAGAGCTTATTTTGGGGTCTAATCAAGTCTGAATATTGGACTTAAGTCGACCCCAGGAAATTTTGCTTTTTAATTGAAAATAGTTAAAATTCGGGCTGAAAACCGGTTTTGAACCATAAGCCATTGGCCTCAACGAAAGGTAACCATCGGCACAACTACGCAAATCTGTACTCGGTGCACTTTTTCAGTACTACGGATTATGCCGTTTCATGGTCACTGAAGAGGGAGTACTGTGGCATATCTGGCCACACTTATTACGATGATCACGCGCAATCTATTGATAACTATCGCAGCCCATAAATTGTCATCTCGAACAGCACTAGAGGGTGTGCAAATTGCGTCCAGGCTAGCGGCCTCGGGCTGTCCGACAGAACAAATTATATTAATCTGTTTAAGTTAATGAATATTAGTTAGTTAACCGACCACATAGACCTTCTCATTCGCTATAACTTCATCTGCTGCTAATAGTTTTGAAGTCACGGGAGGAAGTTGGCCGGAAATCGTTCACCAACAGTGTCATCAAGCCACAAAAGCAGCGATTATTGTGGCGCAAAATTTTCAATGCTCGATTGAGTGCTGCTTATGCGCCATCGTGCACTCATTTCATAAGAGCAATAAACAATTTTTTCACACCTAATTGCTTTGAAATGTTCAACACAGGTTTTTCGTTGAAATGCAGGTTTAACGGAAGTTTCAGTGCTCAATGTGCATTTCTTCCATCATCTAACAGTGATAGCTAACGCAATGTTCTATTCAATTATAGTTCAACACGTGGCGCAGTAGGCGGTCATACAGTTTGCCAGTGTTGCGGTGCGACTTTTACAAAGTGTTGATCATGTACAGTTCGATATTTGTTACGATGCCAAAAAGCGGTTGTGTAAACCAAAGTAAGGTCGGCGTACTCAGAACGCAATGCGAAACTGAAATGACCCTTCTCGTATTACGGAGAGAAAAAGGAATCCGCTCGAAAACGAATGATTGATAGTCTGAACTAAACTTAATTTTTTCCCTTACCTTTGCGTAGCAGTTACAAACAAACCCGGAGAAAGAAGTATACAATTTGGTCCAGTCGTTTTCAAGTTTAGAGCACACTTACAAACCAAGATTCATTTTAATATGTTTAGATTTAAAAGAAAGGAGGAAATCTAACTTCAACTTCCCCGACAAAAACTTGAAAACTTAGAAATAAACTTTGTTTTCAAATGTTAATTGAATGAGCACAAAAGTAGCATACATAAAATTTCTATAAAGTCAATATAAAAGAGCTCTTTGTCGACTAGACACAATTGAAGCGAACTAATCAAGTTAAGCTTGAGATTGAGCTTCACTAGTGTAATTAGGCTTTTCCCTTTAAAGCTTCTTCCATATAACGCATTTATTTCACACAGTCCTCACCACTGCATCTTTTTCTCCGAATCTTGTCATTTCCTATAGCTAATGATGAGGTCAGGCCAATTTCCATTTTCCAATTCTTGGCAAATGCACTTGAGCGTATTGTGGCTGCACAAGTACATGAATTTCCTGGTAGCCATTCATTATTGTTAATTGAAGAGCAGTTAGGATATAGGAATCAAAAGTTCCACATAAGTTGTCCATAAGTTTGTAACACATAGAAGGAAGCACATAGAATAAGTACGAAAATGCAAAAAATGATTCAAAACCTATAGTATGGAACGGGGAGTACTTCGAGACCAATCGAGAAGTGAAACAGGACTGCCTCCTGGAAGGTGGAGTCAAGCTTGGAGAACAAAAATTCAAGATCTCATGTACGCGGACGACATGGTAATCTTGGCAGATAAACGCAACATATAAATATTGTCAAAAGTGGAAACTCAGCAATAAAGTGGAGAAGTCAAAGATAAATATTTTACGGAACCAACGATGGAAATTAGCTGGAGACCCTTTAGAAGTGGTAAAGAAATTCAAGTACTTGGGAACAGTTCTAACGCCAAATATGAAGTTCGTCACCCACATCCAAGAAAAACTCAAAGACACTCGGGTAGCTATTAACTCTTCATGGGCGAGCATAATGCGAAGAAAAAATGTTAGCACGAGCGTGAAGTATAAGATGTATCTGGCAGCGGCTAAGGCCATAACCTGCTAGTTATGCAGCGCATGTCTGGGGAAGTCAGCAATACGAAGATTTAGAACCAAAGACCAATATAATCTCTAAGATGCCCATACAAAGGTTTTGCAATATGCAGCAATTTTTTTTTTTGGTGCCTGTTGTTGAGTTGAGAGCGTCAAAATCTAGTAATAGAATGCGCTTGCTTGTGTGAGTAAACACAACTCTCTAGTACGGCTGGGGTCAGTTACAGTATTTTCGTCAAACCAGCGTTGCTCTTTGTACGGTGATGCGTCGTGTCGTGAACGATTAAGGCTTATGTCGCTTCTCTGCATGGCTTTGCGTCTATCAAGCGTCGCTCATGTCAGTTCCTGCATGACATTGCACAGTGGTCGGGCTTGTATGGAGCCGCGGCCATAAATATTTCCCGTTGAGATATCGTTATGAAATTTTCTCCAAAAATCTAAAGAAATATTTTGAACATATAGTAAAAAAATTGGCTGCATCGGACGACTATATCTTATAGCTCCCATAGCACCGTAGCAAGGCGTATAAGGCGATGGTGCGCAAAAATACTTCTAGTGTAGATGAAAATTTAAATTTTTTTCCAAAATTCTATAAAAATATAATAAATAAAACAAAAAAAACAAAACGTTCATATTCAACCAACTATTGAAGATACACCCCCTGCTATAAATCAGCATATCAAAACTTAAGACAGAATAATAATTTTGCTATTATTGTATTATTCTAAATGATCAAAAACATATTTATTTAAAAGTGACTTCGTTTTAGGTGGTAACTTTCGGTGTCCTGTTATAAACGGATCCGATGAAAGGAGTAGACGATTGAGTAGGAAGACAGAGCCAGAGATAGACGCCACAAAAAGCACAGTTACACAAACGATAAAAATGCTCGAAAACGGCGAGACCACGTTGTTCTTTTCAAGCTTACGCAGCGGCTAGCAAAAACTAGCAGCTGAAATTTTCTCTAAATAATCTGTAAATATTCGTTTATATTTTATTATAAGTTTGATCATTAACTTCGATTAACTTCACAACTAAAAGTCTAAGTGAAACTTTAACTTACATACAAATTTTATATAAAAGTGGACAAATATTACCTTAATTATTAAAAATAGACACAACAATCTTAGTACATGAATATAATTAAAAATAATAGTTAATACCTGTATTTAAAATATTAAATACTTCCATTGTTCATCAAATCTTTTTTTAATTGTTTTTATTTATTGTTTCACAAGCTCACTTGAAACTTCGCGACGCGTCGCTCACACTGCAGCACAATAAAATGTTTTGCTCTATGTTTTACAGTTATTCTTGAAGAGGACAGATGGAGCAAAACAAAAATAACAGCAGAGTAAAAAATTTTGAGGTGTTATGAGACAGTGCTGATACATTTCTAGCTAAAATAGAGACTTTGATTTTTTTATTTTTGGCCTATGGGGGCGACCACTGTGCATTGCGTCGACCTAACGTGCCTGGAGACCGTCAGTCGAACACATTGTGAGGGGTATAAGGGTGGGTCGACGACAGTCGCAAAATCGTCGACGGAACATTGATGCAGCGTTGGTCGGTTGCACTAGAGCAGGGACAGGCACATTCCTATCTCGTGTGCATACAAAAATTCTCTAAGCAGCGCTGCTCTGACACACATAGTATAAGCTGTACAATCGCCGCTGCGTTGCTTGCTTTCCTACGCCGCGACGCAGTCGTTGCTACTGAAATTGAGAGCAATTTTTGAGCTGCTCTCACACACACCAATGCAAAAATGTAAATGTATTTTTTGCCTGCTTCTGCACTAGGGCTCAGGCTAGCAGCAAATGCCAAACAAAAAGCGTCTCGAGGTTATGGCCGGCTGTTTGTGGTCGTTGGTACTCGATCGAGTGGCCGGTTACTTGCAGTTCAGGTGTGCCATCGAAGTAGGCAGTTGTCCAGAAGTGCTAATGGGTATGGTTTGAGTGCATGCAAGAGCATGCACTTTGCTCGACGATGAACACTGTTGATTCGATGATGATGGAAGAACGATGTGGCTGTCGTCGAAGTAGATCTTCTTGTTGTCGAAGTTGAACAGGGCTAACATCGTCCGTAGATCGTTGCTATTTGACTTGGGCGAAAAACACTTAAGGGCTGCTGAGTTAAAATCTTGGCTAATGCACGTTTAGACGAAAATCTCTAGAGTTACTGGGACACTCCGCATGTGCTATAATTTATGAAACCCCAAGGCTGAAAGTAAACAAAAATCATATGTTTATGGACGGTACTCGTTGTACCAGTAAGTCGAAGTCGAGCATGTCAGTTCGATATTACAGAGCCAAACCGAATGCGAATATCAAAGCGGCGCAATGCGTCATCTTCTTTAGTTAGATCCAGAGTCCATGTTTCTGTTCAGGTTTTTTAAGCCATACAGCGAACCTTTTAAAAACCAAACCCAAATTGAATATTTTCACAAAATTACTTATAAACCAAGACTTGAAACAAAACCTTCTATTCGTTGTTCCTACATACAATTAAAACCACAAACCGGTCTTAAATCTTGTTTGCTTTTCTCTTCACATTCTTTTTGTCCACCAAGCAGAGTCTACGCGCCCAGAAGTCACCCATTTTGAATCGACGGCGCTCCTCATCGATTGCATCCAATTTGCTACACGGGGATCTGGGTTATAGTCGGAACAGCATTGGCGGTGCCCCGGCTGGGACCGAGGATCTAATGCGCATCTCGCATGGCAGCAGCAGCAGCAGTGCCAGGTAAGGGGAATGGGAAAGGAACTGCTCGTTTTGTGTAATTAATCAAAAAACATAAATAACAACATTAAAAGGCAACAGCTGCAACAGCAGCGGCCACAACAATGAAGGCTCTGTGCCAACAATAAGGACCAACAACAAAAGCGCGAGGACACCTAATTACCTGACCTCCCGCTTTTGCACTTCTTTGTGCGGCTGTTGTTGCTTTCACAGTTGGCATTGTTGTTGTCATCTTGGCACACTTTCCCCACATTCTCATCTCTGTCATAGTCTGACCTTGGCTGGGAAAGAATGCTTCGAGTGGATCTCAGTAACTTTTTGGCATAATTGCCAGTAAATATTTGAGCTAAAATTTCAATAACATTTCCCATTCCTTCACATCCTACCGCATTTTGCTGGCCTAATAGCATTTTGTAAGGGAGCCTTTTTAGGCCTAATTCGCCTTAATTGCACAAAGTGCACCAGCAGATTCAATCAGGTGAACAGATTGACCTTGGCTTTTGTGTGCTCACCTGGCCGAAAGCCACACCAACACAAAATTAACAATGCAAATGTAATTTAATTGAGTCCAACCCATGTGCATTTCAGGGACCGCATGTCGTTGGCCAAATCGCCACTGGGTCGTGGTGTGGAAACAGGCGGTGTGTTGACCTTTCAGCAAGCCATGTCGGGTGCGGTGTCACCGCAATACAGCGGCAACGAGCTGCTCAATGCTAGCGGCGGCCTTTTGGGTGGCTCCAGCTCGGCTCTGGCAGCTGTGGCCGAAGACGCCACCACAAGTGGTCCAGATGCAACCGATTCACCCACAGCTGATTCCAGCGATGATTCATCGTTGCCCAAGGGACAACCATCGCTACCGATACCCTTGACACAGCAGCGGGAACGTGGAGTGGGTGAGGCAGCCACTGGAGCGCAATCTGCTGGAGGAGCAGCAGCTGCAAATGTGACTATGCACAGCAGCTCGGCAAACATTGCCGCAGGACATCCACCACAAGTGGGCAACCGCATGGCAGAGAGACAACGCATGAGAACTTCCAGCATGCCGGCCGAGAGTCGCAAGGTAAGTTCATCTTGGCCTTGGAAAAACAGTGAACAAAAAAACAATGGGGAGGGAAAACACAGAAAAATAAAGGAAAAAAAATAGGGGAAAGTTAACTTCGGCTCGGCCGAAGGTTTGTGTACCCTTGCAGCTTCCATTAAAAACAAAAAAGTTTTTCTAACCAAGACTATGATACTTTTATATCATACTATATAGATGTCTGATTTCGACCAAACTTGGAAATTATGGAAAAGCATAATACACTGTTAATTACGAAATTTAGAGGAAATCCCATTTAAAAAAAAAAGTTTTCTCACTATAACTTCTTTTTCGACCGATCATTCATACTGCAGCTATATGCTATAGTCATCCGATTTTGATTAAAACTTTGTAGAAATGTGTTAAAGTATATAGAATTAAGAATTTGCCAATAAAAAGGACGTTTTCATTAAAAACAAAAAAGTTTTTCTCACTAGAACTAGTTTTTCGACCGATCGTTCCTATGGGAGCTATATGCTATAGTCATCCGATTTCGACCAAACTTTGTAGAATTGTGTAAAAGTATATAAAATAAGTGTATGCCAATGAAAAGGGCGTTTTCATTAAAAACAAAAAAGTTTTTCTCACTAGAACTAGTTTTTCGACCGATCGTTCCTATGGCAGCTATATGCTATAGTCATCCGATTTCGACCAAACTTAGTGAAATCATGGGAAAGGATAGTAAACTAAGATATACGTATTTTGGAGGCGTTCCATTAAAAACAAAAAAGTTTTTCTCACTAAGTCTAGTTTTTCGACCGATCGTTCCTATGGCAGCTATATGCTATAGTCATCCGATCCGGCCGGTTCCGACAAATGTGCAGCCTATTTGTACCAAAAGACTTCGTGCAAAGTTTGGTGAGGATAGCTTTAAAACTGACGGAGGAGATAGCATAGAGACAGACGGACAGACGGACAGACGGACAGGGCTAAATCAACTCAGCTCGTCATGCTGATCAAGAATATATATACTTTATGTGGTCGGAGATGCTTCCTTCTATGCGTCACAAACATTCGAACAATTTTATAATACCCTCTGCAAGGGTATAAAAAGTTGTCCACTTGAGAAATAATTACCCACATATGAAAGAGTTCAACCAGACTGACTGACTCACTGGTGACTGGCCCAAACCATAAGAGATAGAAACCTGAAATTTTTTGCATCAGCTGTATTCTGTGCTGAAACTGAGTACATTAATCCTCAATTAAAAATTTTGACAGAAAATGTGGAAAATTCACAGAAAACTGTTGTAGAAAACTTTTTTGTTTCTCATCCGATCAGGTTCAAGCTCAATTGCAAAGAATTATACGAAAATTCAAATATGACAGCATACCATTCATCTGCACAATTCACTCCCTGGGGGGAAAATGGGTGGTGAAGGTTGTATGGGCGAAAGTTTAGTTCCCAGTGATTGGCTCCAAACTCTGTTCCAAAACTACACGTACAAATAATGAAATACGTGATATTCCAATTTTCGAAAAAACAACCCACTAAATCGGAAAATGGGAGGAAAATTGTTGTATGAAACTTTTCAGTTTTTCATTCGATCGATCAGATTCAAACTCATTTTCAAAGATTAATATGAAAATTCAAAACTGCACACTGGGACAGAATGGAAAACTGATTGGCAGAAATTTGAAAATCGAGGTTGTCATCCAGGACCATTAAGTGGCGTAAACAGTGGCACATTAACCTCAGAGGTCGGAAATGTACAGTTTTGAAGGTTCCATAAACAGTGTTCCGCAGTCAAGGAACCCAAAGTTGAGCACTGTTGTGTTAATTTTGTAGGGGAAGATGGGGTGTTGTGATCATTGTCAGGTTTTTCGAACACAACTTCACCAAAAATCAATATTTTTCATTCTGTTCATTTTGTATTTTAGTTACTTTGCTCATTATTAGTTATTGGAAAAATTTTTTTTGGTGTTTTTCATATCATTTTGGAAAGAAAGTGAGCCTCCCGTTTTAAAGTTAAAACTTCGTGTTTTTTAGAAGTTATTCTTTATTAAATCAGAAAAATTATAATTTTTCTCATATTCTGAGTTAAAAATATTAATGAAAAGTCGGCAGCCGTCACAGCCACAGCTACTGTTCATGTTCAAATGTATTCTTTGTTGAATTTTCTGGTTGATTATTGAACTATAACAGATACAATAACGGAATTGGCTCGCCGTGATGTTTGTTATAAAACCTTAACGGTTCCCTATTAAACAAACAAAAAAAAATATCTTGGTATTTATAGAAAAAGGGAAGCATACCCCTTTAAAATAAATGCACACAAGAAAATCGTGGCGCACTTTAAGCACACTCTGAGACGAATTTCTCATTAATTAAAAAATTGGCCACAAACAACAGAGATACATTGAACAAACTTCTTCAATGCCAATGCATATACCTTCAGATACCCTAAAGAGCGGAGCTTAAAGCTAGTTGAAAGGATGACTATAGCATATAGCTGTCATAAGAACGATCGGTCGAAAAAAAAAGTCTTAGTGAGAAAAAAAGTTTTTATAAACACCCTTCCCGTCACTTTTTTTTTGACATAATGCCAAAACGATCGGTCGAAAAACAGTACTAGTGAGATTTCTTTTAGTTTTTACTTATCATTGCCTTACCTTATTTTATTTACACATTCTACAAAGCTTGGTCGAAATCGGATGACTATAGCATATAGCTGCCATAGGAACGATCGGTCGAAAAACTAGTTCTAGTGAGAAAAGCTCTTTGTTTTTAATGAAAACGTCCTTTTTATTGGCGTACACTTATTTTGTATACTTTTACACAATTCTTCAAAGTTTGGTCGAAATCGGATGACTATAGCATATATCTCCCATAGGAACGATCGGTCGGAAAAAATAGTTCTAGTGAGGAAAACTTTTTTGTTTTTTAATGAAAACGTCCTTTTTATTGGCAAATTCTTTATTTATATACTTTAACTCATTTCTACAATGTTTTATTAAAATCGGATGACTATAGCATATAGCCGCAGAATGAATGATCGGTCGAAAAAGAAGTTATAGTGAGAAAAACTTTTTTGTTTTAACTGGGATCGCCTCCAAATTTCGTAATTAACAGTGTATTATGCTTTTCCATGATTTCTCCAAGTTTGTTCGAAATCACACATTTATATAGTATAGATCCCATATAAAAGTAAGGTCCAAAAAGTAGTCTTAGAAAAAGTTTTTTGTTTTCAATGGAAGCTGCAAGGGTATACAAAACTTCGGCCGAGCCGAAGTTAACTTTCCCCTATTTTTTTTGTTGAAAATTGATCGAAAACCCTGCTCTTCTCTTTTTTGGCTTGCTCATCGATCTTCTGATCGGAAAAATATTGACATAAATGAAATCGGAACATCCAAAAACCTTTGAAACGATACACAATTTGATTTTTTTTTAGAGTTTGCCCCTCCCTTCACCGAACGTCATCGCATCGATCGGAAAAATATTACCAGAAATCAAATCAGAGCACATAAAAACATATAAAACGATACGCTATTCGATTTCTTGTGTTACTTAACCCCCTTTCCCTCCATAAGTCGTCCCCCTTCCCAACGATCGGAAAAATATTGCCAGAAATGGAATCAGAGCACCCAAAAACGCACGAGTACTGTTTTCGACACGTGTAAATCCAAAGACAACGACGTTATTGACTTCTACCAGTCAGTTTTTCATTCCGTCCCAGTGTGACTGCTTACTAATCTTTTGGAAAATTCTGGGAAATGGGTTTTTAAGTATGTTTTGGGCAAAACTTTACTTTCTAAACGATTAGATCCAAAATCATTTTCGCAGCTGTATATAAACTAGAAGGGTAAGCTAACTTGGTCTGTGCCACAGTTTTAATACCCTTGTAAGTCCTCGCTTTGACATTCTGATTTCTACCAAACTTCCAAAATCTGTTTGAAAGCGAATATTGTTAAAGAAAGCAAACAGTTCTCCTATAGTCACCCGATTTTGAGAAAAGCTTGTCAAACAAATACCATATTTTAAGACGCTACCATTAAAAACCAAAAAAAGTTTCTCACTAAGATTATTTTTCAGACGTATCTTTTGAATGGGAGTTATATCATCTAAGTAGTTGGTCGATTTTCATCAAACTTAGAAGAATTATGAAAAAGCATAATAAACCTGAAGCGCACAAGCGAAGAGATTGAGAGAAGCTCGGCTTTGGCCCTTTGGGGCTGTGTCAAGCCATTTTACATTACATATTTTACATAATAAACCAATAGAAACAAAGCTTGGAGGCGTTTCCATTGAAAACATAAAAAGTTTTTCTCATTAAAACTAGTTATTGAATGGATCGTTGCTATGGGAGCTATTTCCTATATAACCAATCCAATCGGTTCCGACTTATAAGCAGCGTGCAGTAGAAAGATGACAAAACTGAGAGACTAGTTTGCGTACGGACAAAGCTCAATCGACTCAGTTCCCTGATCAAGAATATATATAGTTTTTGGGGTCGGAAATTAATTTCTATGCGTTGCAAGCTTTTGTGCAAAATTATAGTCCCCTTTGCAAGTGTATAAATATGTAGTTGGAAGTTTAGTGTCTAATTCCATTTCCATTCCATTTCATCAAATCTCTGGCAAATGAAATTTCCCAATTGAAACTAAGTAAGAAAGAAAGAACCTTTGAAAAGAAATTAAAGTGATAATTCTTGGAGGAAAAAAATAAAGAGAAGAGGAAAAAACAGCTCGAACTAAGAGCGTGAAAAGGAGAACTAATGGAAAGCTTTGCGAAAAAAAAAACGGAAAAACCAAAGGCAAAAGCAGGAATTTACGAAAGAAATTGAAATTTGATCTCAGTGTATGTGTGCAACTCCCTCATAATCCTGCTCAAAAAAAAAATACCAGCAAATCCCCAAAAACAAAAAAAAAGGCTGCTCCTGCTTGAGCTTTCCATTACCTTCCGTCTGTGTGGTGCACGAACCAACTACCTCAGAGCGTTTAAGCGGCAACATGCAGCAGCTGCCGGAGCTCACGAGCTTATGGCCAGGCGCTACTCAGACATTCATTTCATGTATTGCCTGCCAATAGCAATCCCCGATGCAGTTGCTTTCCTCTGTTTTGGCCATCCTATATGTACTTACTTGTACTGTGAATATGCACAAAAGTTGAACTCCCTCGGGGGGCCCTGTGGCTTCCGTCCAATTCTGAGCACAAGTCTTCTGTTTGTGCTGATATCCCGTTGGGATGCACTTCACATGGCATGGCCAATGTTTCTAGCTTTAAGCTGAGGCCAGAAATCAATTTTGTAGAAAATTTTTGCTAAAAGGTCAATGCTCCAGTTTAGTTGGCTTCCGGTGCGTTGCATCTGAGCCACGTGGGAAGTGCACGCGTTGCACAATTTTCACTCGAGCAATTTCGCCAAACTAATTACATTAGCGACTGCAGCGACTACTTAGCCTACTACCGGCAATCTCTCTGAGATAAGGAGGGTGCCTGGGTGGCTGGGCAGACTGGGAGCAACTGACTCATGACCATAAATCCCAGTTAATGACACACACATGCACACACCTAGCTGGATGATGGGCAAGCAGAAAGGCTCAGGCACTTAACGTGCCACTTAATTACGGCGATTTTTCAACGTGCCAAAAACGATACACAAAAACAAGAAACATAGCGAGTCCTTCCTTCTCCTCCTCCGTTTGGGGACAACAGAGGCATGCACCTGGGTGTGTGTGTGTGTGTGTGTGTGAGTGGGAGGGAACTTAAGCAGGCAATGACCCAACAGCCGCTCAGTCATGCTGAATGGCGGCTCTAAAAGTAGATTCTCTAGGCATTTCTCCCTTCTTCCTTTTTCGGCAGTATTAAGCATATTTCACTCTTGAGTAACTGGCTAATGGGTTTCCTAAATGCTTCTCAGATCTCAGTTAAATTTGAATTGATGATAAGGCGCTTTCAACCCGCCGACCAGTGAATGAACTGAAACAGATGAAGATGACAAGAAAATGATGGTAATAAAATATCATTTAAGGCGGACAAGTCTGTTCCGGTTCATCATTTCTCATTTTTGGGCACGGGGTTGAAAATATTTTACTTTGAGGCATCAGATAAGAAACTTGACAATTAGACAGTTGCTCTGAATTTCAGTTGCTCATTTACTTGCACAGTTTTTGACTTTTCCTCGCTTGATTCAACCAAAACATATGTGAAAATCGCCCGAGTCAAAGTCAACAGTTGACATATCAGAATAAAACAAAAATCTATTGACATGAGAATGGTTATTTCCAATTTTTTTTCAATTTCAATCAATGCATGTAAATACCAACACTTGCATTGCAAATTTAAGTGGAAAAAATAGGGAAAGTTAACTTCGGCTCGGCCGAAGTTTTGTATACCCTTGCAGTTTGTTTTTCCAAATAAGACTACTTTTCGGACCTTACTTTTCTATGAGAGCTATACTATATAGATATCCGATTTCGAACAAACTTAGTGCCATTATGGAAAAGCATAACAAACTGTTAATTACGAAATTTGGAGGCAATCCCAATTAAAACAAAAAAGTTTTTCTCACTAGAACTTCTTTTTCGACCGATCATTCATACTGCAGCTATGTGCTATAGTCATCCGATTTTGACAAAACTTTGTAGAATTGTGTAAAAGTATATAAAATAAGAGTATGCCAAAGTAAGGGATGTTTCCATCAAAAACAAAAAAGTTTTTCTTACAAGAACTAGTTTTTCGACCGATCGTTCCTATGGCAGCTATATGCTATAGTCATCCGATTTTGACCAAACTTTGAAGAATCGTGTGGGAGCAAATAAAACGATATCATGCCAATTTTGAGGACATTTCCATTGAAAACAAAAAAGTTTTTCAAGCTAAAACTACTTTTCAGACACTAATTTTCTATGACAGCTATACTATATAGATGTCCGATTTCGACCAAATTTCGTGAAATCATGGAAAAGCACAGTAAACTAAGAAATACGAAGTTTGGAGGCGTTTCCATTGAAAACCAAAAAGTTTTTCTCACTAAAACTAGTTCGTCGACCTATCGTTCCTATGACAGCTATATGCTATAGTCATCCG
Source organism: Lordiphosa collinella (assembly GCA_018904265.1). Classification (NCBI taxonomy): domain Eukaryota; kingdom Metazoa; phylum Arthropoda; class Insecta; order Diptera; family Drosophilidae; genus Lordiphosa; species Lordiphosa collinella. The sequence goes on from JAEIFV010000808.1 coordinate 14,936, forward strand.
ATCCTGCCGGTTCTGACAAATGTGCAAAAGACTTCGTGCAAAGTTTGGTGAGGATAGCTTTAAAACTGACGGAGAAGATAGCATAGAAACTGACGGACAGTGCTGATCAAGAATATATATACTTTATGTGGTCGGAGATGCTTCCTTCAATGCGTTACAAACATCTGGACGATTTTATAATACCCTCTGCAAGGGTATAAAAACGTGTTGAAGCTTGAACCGTTTTGTCAATTTTCTTTTTATATTTTTATAATGTCACTTTTGATGACTTCCAGCGATTGCTTCGCATTGCATCGGTCCAAGCATTTTTCATGGAACACATATTTTGTTCTGTACTTTTATGTTGAAATGATTTGAGTGGAAGGTAAATTAATCGATACCAACATCTCGAGTAAGTCTCTGCGGAATGTATTTTCATTTTTATCATCCTTTACGGGGTAGTTGATGTATGCGAGTAAAAGCATCCCTGGATTCTCTTTACCGTGTTTTAGTCCAATTAACGTGCAGCTTATTTAATTGTGTACGCAAAAATTAAGGAAAGCTAACTCTTGCTTCTCTGAACTTTATATACTCTTGCAGATTTTAGATTTTTATTTTCGGTTTGAGGGATTTTTTAAACTGATCAAAAAAACTGACCAGTGGATGGCAATTAAAACACTAAGGCGATTTAGTATTGATTAATAATTACTTGCAGTTTTTACTGGCTCGAGGTCTTGTTATGCTATTGGCATAACTTTAAACAGAGGCACACACCACAGCAAAGGAGGCTTCACGTTTGATCGGACGCGTTTCATCTGTATATGCAAACATTTTTGGACATTTGCTACAGACGTGGCGGCCGTTTGGCTGCTCACGGAGTACAAAGTCCAATGGAGACCACACACTTACAAAGGAGAATGGCTGTCTTAGGCTGTCTTTTTGGTGTTTTGCGCGCAAGCTGCCTTTGGAACTCTGTCGCTGGCAGGGAGAGACTGCTCTTTGGATGGACATTTCAGGCTCAAGATCGCTGATGAGTGAGGATTTGGTCCCTCATGAAACGCGTCCGATCAAACCTGAAGCCTCCTTTGTTGTGTTGTGTGTGCCTCTGTTTAAAGTTATGCCAAAAGCATAACAAGACCTCGAGCCAGTAAAAACTGCATGTTTACAGTATAAAGGTCATTAAAACAGTCATAAAAATTGATTAATAATATATATGGAGATTAAGAGGTACTTAATTCTCTATTAAAAAGTAAAATCGGCGTCAAGGTGACAACAGCCAAAAGCCGCCGATCCTCTCTCAATCTCTCGGGGTGCGCTTCTAATTTTGCACGAAAGGACCTCAGTAAACGCCGACCGACGAGTTTTTGAGAGGCTTTTCAGGACCAAGGGCGCCAACCAAGAGGCGGCACGAACCCACGTCCTCATGCTCAGCAGTCGCGAACACTAACCGTTGAGCCACTCCGGCCACACTTAATTCATTATTAATTCTTATTATTTAACTTGAATAGTTTGACATAAATTGTTGGCAGAAACCAGCTCCGAGCGCCGGCTTCGCATTCGCTTCTCTCACACACACTCTTCTACTCTCGAGATGAGACAATCGACATTCGGCAAAGTCGCCACAGTACTTTCCCTCCAGTGACCGCGTGGGAACGAATAGATGAGATGGGTGGTAACTGTAGAATCCGTAGTAATGACTATGTGCACCGAGTACGGACTTGCGTAGTTGTGTTGATGGCCGGTGGTTGCTTCGAGTGGGCGGCGATGAGCAAGTTCGTCTGAGCCGGAATAATGTCGCCTCTCGTCGAGGTTGATGGTTGCTTCGAGTTTGATCCGGAATGATGTTGCCTCTTGTCGAGGTTGATGTCGCCTCAGGTCGAGGACTTCGTGTTGCTTCAGTTGAGGCGGAAGTTACCTCTCGTGGAGAGCTTCGGGGTAACTCAGTTGAAGACTTTGCTGTTCAGGTTCACGAACGTGCGCGTAGTAGACACGACTGAACCAGAATCGATGTACCTCGTATGAGGACTTTGTCGCTGCCTCGAATGAGGACTTTTCACTGTCTCGAATGAGGACTTTGTCGATACCTCAGTTGAGGACTTTGTCGCTGCCTCGGACGAGGTCTTTGGCGATCAGGTTCACAGACGTGCGCGTTGGAGGTGTGAATGCGAGAGTCTGTAGCTAGACGTCGCATGTTGGCGACAGCCGTGTTAGTTACACGACTGAGGCGCAGGCACGTTTGTTCGAGAACTTGTAGATGACTCAGGCTGGCAGTAAATGCCAACAAAGAGCTTTCCGTGGATTAGCTGGTCGTTTGTGGCCGTTTGTACTCAATCGACTGGTTGGAGATGAGGCCCAAGCTGGCATCGTGTGCCAAAATTGAAGCTCTCCTCGCTGTGGCCGGTTACTTGCGGTTCAAATGCGCCAGCGAAGAAAGCAGTTGTCCGGCTGTACTAGCTTGGACTAATCGATGAGCATGCAAGTGCATGCACGTTGCTGATTCCAATCAAGTTTGGACGAGCCAGTGCTTGCTTGAATATACTAACTTGAATATAAATGTTTTCATAAGAATCATATTCAGACAATGCAAATAACCCGGGTGACGTCGGCGAGGGGTAGGGGGTAGTGGAAATTGACGGTCAGGTTCTGCGCAGTCTCTCTATTTAAACCATTTTAAGGAATCCACAAAAAGAGCCAGGTCTTCTAGGGGCACATTTGCCAGACTGCCCAGGTCTTCGAAGAATGGTTTGCCCAGATGCTGGGTGCTTTTTCTAAGAAGTACAGGGCAGGATGCTTTCTGTTTCCTCCTCATCCCCAAACGACCGTGGTCTATCCATTGTCGTGCTGCCCCGTTAGTTCTGGCCTTCAACCTGTACTTCTAAGGTCATGATATCTCGCAGGGGTCATTGGAATGATCCGTTACACCGCTTGAGGTCCCACTGCCAGCGCTGCAACTGTTTCCTCTTGCGGGCTATGTCCGTTACGCTTTCCCGCTCCGTTTGCCCGGTATGCCTGCGTGACCAGGTACCCAGACGAGGGTGATGGAGTGCTGTTGGATTTGGTTCAGTGCTGTCGCCGTACTGCGGACTAGGTTGCTCTTTGTAGCGTTTGATGACAGAGCCTTAATGGCTGCCTGGCTGTCGACCAAGATTGAAATGTTCCTTGGAGTTTCCTCCAAGGTGTATATCAATTTGGCCGCCTGCCAGACGGCATAAATCTCTGTTTGGAAAACGCTACACCAGTTCGGTAGACGGTATGCGAGCTGTGTCGCAAGTTCTTCGGAGAAGATGCCTGCTCCTGTGCCTTCTTCCGTTTTCGAACCGTCTGTATAGATGGAAAGCTCGTTCTCCCTGACGGTAGTGTTTTGCTTCCATTCCTCCCTCTCCGGGAACCAAATTCCAAAGTTGTCGTTCCATTTCTGAACTGGAATGCAGTAGTCGCCTCCCTTTGCCTCTACATTTATTCCTACCTCCTGTAAGATTCTGCTGTGGCCTGAAGTAGATGCTTTAAGAAGTTTCAGTTCCCGGAGTCTTACTGCGCTTCTCCCGGCTTCATACTTCAGGCAAGTGTCTACTGGTTCCAGGTTCAGAATTACATTCAGGGCCGCCTGGGGGGTAGAACGCAGGGATCCTGTAATACCCAGGCAAGCTGCTCTTTGTACCTTATGGAGGTTGTTTAGGTGGGATTTGGTGTTGGCCACCTTTCACCATACCAGCGCTCCATAGGTAAGGATAGGTCTGACGACCGCTGTGTATAACCAATAAATGATACACGGTTGCAGTCCCCACTTCCTACCGAAAGTCTTTTTGCAGGTGTGCACTCCCAGACAGGCCCTTAAAATTACTCATACGTCATGTTGACCAACTACAATTTTGTACAACCAAATTTTTAAAGATCGTTATCAAGCAGAGATGATCCGGTTTGGCTCCAAGTTCAGAAGGTTATTTATGGATCCGCCGAAAGAATGGTAAAGATCGTATGAACGAGAGTCAAGCTATAAGAAAAACCAAAAATTATGGGCAGCACCGGCCGCACTTAAGGGGGTCTTCTTATTGAGCAACTTTTTTTTTCGACTTTTTTTTTGCATTTATTTATAGCTTGGATATTCAAAAATATCCCCCCAAAAGGATTTTCGAAAACTCGAATTAGTTTAGGAGATATAGTCCTTTTAGTGACCCAATGTGACCCTAAATTCCCAAGCAACTGCAACTTAAGGGGGTCTTCTCATTAAGCAACTTTTTTAAACCCTCGTATTTTGATCTATGCGTTAAGTTTTTCTCCGGTTCTACCGGACCGATTTTGATGAAACAAAGTGAATTCGACGGAGAATTGTCAGCTCTTTTAAAACTGCATTTAAACATTTTTGATTTTTTTTTTCCAAAAAAATTACTTCAAACTTTAAACGCGTTTATCTCGAAACCACGTTTTTCGAACTGGCGGCCATGATATCTCCAGTTCAACTGAACCGATTTTCATGAAACAAAGTGGAATCGACGCAGAATTGTCACCATTCTCGGCTGAACCTCGACCATAATTTTAAAAAAATTTTTTACTATTTTTTTTTACACTAAACTACAAAAAAAAAGCCCGAAATTGAAATTTTTTTTTGAATGGCCGCCATTTTGTCAAAAAATCACAAAATTAAGTTTGAGGTTCAGCCGAGAATTACATCTATACTGATTATAACCCCTTTTTTTTCATTTCGGACGCTCCGGAGACCCGGAATCGTGGCCGCCGTAACGACACCTTTTTTTCACCACCAACTTTGAAGTCTCATTACTTTTTGAATTTTTTATTTACTTTGAACCTTTTTGTAATACAATAAATAAAAAAGTTTTCAATTATTCTTGGCGTTTTCAAATAAGAATTTTTTAAAATCAAAAAAACGGGTTTTGAATGAGAAGACCCCCTTAACACACTAACACAAACTTTAGGAGTTACAGAGTATATTATAGTCGGGTACTAGTACAAACTTCTGTTTTATTTTATGAACTTCTGTTACAATTACACCAGGCTGGCAGATCCAGTTTAAAAAGGGAGTGGATTGATTCTGTTTTCTGAGCGCAAAATTGCTAACAAAAAAAAATGCCTATTTGTAACAATTTAAGGCATGTGGGGAAAACCAAAATTTCTTTCAAATTACTTTTCCAAACTTAATGATGATTTTCTGTGTCTTTTGTGTGCATGTTACAGCCCCGCCTGGCGGAGACCCGTCGTGCAGCCATTCATTGTGGCGATTTGGATATGGAGTATTATCGATTGCGCAGTTTTAGCATTACATCGCATGGCGTCTGCAATTTGGGTGACTCATTGCGGTAAGTTTCGAAATGGAAAGCGGTGAATAATTAAAGACTTTTTGTCCCTTTTCAATATATTTTTATGCGCCACCAACACACAAAACAGAAGTCGCAGGTCACGTTCGATCAATTCCGTGACATCGACTGGCACTTCAAACAGCGGCGTGGATCGGCACAATAGGTGAGTTCCCGTTCCCCCAGGGCGAGGGCAGCAGGCGGTAATAAATTGTTGATAAAAGGACAATAGCGACTGACAGACGGACGCAAACTCACACAGTATAATGGCCAACGACAAGCCGAAACGTGCGACATTTTGACGTCTCACACACACACACACAAGAGCTGAGACTAATTTCACACAATTTCCACACAAAACAATTTCCTCTCCCCTGTTGCGGGGGCGGACATTTTCCTGCTCATTGTCAAAAGAATTTGTTCATCGTCTCTGCTTATTATTATTGTTATTACTGACTGTTCGCCTTTCTCCTTTTGTTGATTTCCTCGTTTAGCAACGCTTCGCGCACTTCGGCCGATGTCATCGATGAGGCGGATCCTGCCACACAGACACAAAATGGCGAACCGCAGATTCCCGCCTATAAAATTGCCATGCTCGGTGGCTCAGGTGTGGGAAAGACAACATTAACTTATCAGTTTACCACGTCCGATTATATATGCGCCTATGATTTAAGTTTGGGTAAGTGCCATATTTTTGTGATTAAGCGGGGAAACTTGAATTCAAGTAGGCTTAAATTTTAAATTTGTTGTTTATTTTGAAATGAAATGATCTACCAAACTTTCAAACATTCGAAATTCTAAACCAGCTGCCTGAACCTCAAGATAAGCTTAAGTATCGCTTTGTGTGCCAAGATGTTTGATCGATTCTGTAGTTGATGATCGAAAATATACTTTTACTTTGAAAGGTCGGAAATGTTTACTTCTCCCTGTTACAAACAATTCCACAACTTCACGATTTACACATTTTCTCAGTGATAGACTGATTTACACATTTTTACAGTGTATCAAAATAGTGAATTTCATAATTGGATTAATAATTTTTGATGTGAAAACTACGCTAAGAATGATGATGCTGATCCAAGAGTATATGTACCCAGTAGTCGCCAACGAAATGAAAACGAATGAGTATTTTTCAAAACTTTTTTCTTCTTTTTATTCGGTCACTCAACGGCTACAAATCGTAGAACAAGTTATTCGAAATTGCTGCCTTGGGCTTTCCAGCATAGCCGAAGTCTCTCTGGTCACTCATCGATCGCTGTGCGCACATGCATTGGGAAATTGTCCACTGATCGAACCAGGGCGCGCTTAAAAGACTCAATATTTAGGTATCGAGCATAGCTCGCCAAAAACTGTTAACACTTTTTACAATGCGACCAGCCTCAGTGAAAAACAGAAACAAATGCAGCACAAGCAGTCTCTCACTGAGCGGAACACTTTTTCTCGCACCTCAAGTGTTTTCTGTTACGTGTTTTCGGTTGAGCAAAACAAACGTGTCGGTCATCCCGCAACCTCCGACAGCAACCGTTTTGAGCGAGCGCTCACTAAACAACTGTCTGCAAGTAAGCAGAACACGATAAGTGTCTGCTAAAAGTGTTTTTTGTTTTGTTTTTGTTTTGTGCGTTTGGTAGGCTCTTTGTATGTGTGACGCTCGTTATTCGAAGACATACACACGCGCAACACACAACCACATATACAAGAGCAAAAAAAGCTGTCTGCTCTGAGGGCAACAGAATTGAGCAAAAACAGAACTGAAACTGTCTTTCGCTCCCTATTTTCGTTGTGCCCGTAACCAAACTGTTTTTGGCCGACACGTTGAAAGTGTTGAGAGCTTTTTGCGAGCTCTGGTGTCGAGTACTGCAAGCCTTTGCCTCGAGAACGGACCACAGTTTGTAGTCCAATGGATTCAGGTCTGGGGTACCAGCAGGCCAATCATCCTTAGAAATGAAGTTCGGTACATAGTTTCTGAGCTATGTTTGAGTCGTTTTTGCCTTGTGAGCTTGACTCCTTTTTCATAAAAATGGAGCTTGGTGACCCCATCATAGGAGACTTTTTTAAAGTATTTTGGCCCGCTGATCACGAAAATCGACATGAAAGAAAATCTGTCGAATAGTTATCGAGATAATATCGATAAACTGTTTTGCCTCCCCACCCGACAATCAATCCTGAGAACGGATCCGTTTTCGACATTTTGTTGAAATTTTCTCTTAATAAACTATCGTGAACGTCGCTCCTGTCGCTCAGTTTGTGGCAGCAAAACGTAACTTAGTGGACCAAGCCCTCGTAAATGATATTGCAATCGAGTGAATCACTGGTCGCTTAGTTTGTGACAGTGAAAGTTTCGTATTTGATAGCTCGCAAATGATTCGTTTGCGAGCTTTTTGCGATATCTTTTACGGACCTTTTCTGATATTGTTTAAGATTCGTTTGCGAGCCTTCTGCGACATCTCTTGGGAGTCATTTTTACTCGTAATACAATATCAGAAAAGGATTTCTCACAAATTAATATGATATCGTCCCCAAAGAATAGGCCTCGCAAACGGTTTTTCCCCGTGTTTCATTTCCGGTTTATCCCCCCTTAATCTCATATAACCGATTTCATGGTCTAGGGAATCAAGATTAGTCACGATTATGCCGAGATCTGGGGAAGTATAACGATCATTAGGGTTGTTTTTCAAGTCGTATTCTAGCAACTGTCTAGTCCACAAGTGTCAAAAAATTTTGTTCTTAAAATCGGGCGTTTCTAATTGTAAATTAAACCCAAAACTCTTCCAATAGATTAACTTCCTCTTGGCGTCCTTTCGACTTCTAGTTTACTTTGTTCAGTCATAAAAACCCAACTCACCATGCGATGAATTCCTCCAGAGAACTCTCCAATTCGACTTTTTCTTACTGATTTCGGGGACGTCTCATGCAATCATTGATGAATGGCTAATCGATAGTTCAAAACCAACTATTGACTCACTGAATTTTCTCCTCATAACGTCTTAGTACATTCCACATCTTCTCCCACTTTGACCACCGATAAACGTTTTCCAGCTCCCAGCACGTCAACAAAGCAAACACAAAATTTGATACAGGTTCTTTGATCCATTTTTTATGGTTGATTATTGGCGAACTATAATCAAACCTCGACATTGAGCCTGCTAACATTCACTTTGACTAAAATCAAAATGGGTCGTTAAACCCATATTCCAATATTTATAATATATATGCTGACGAAGGAGCAGAAAAAGCAACAAAATCACTTACTCAAATATAAATTAAACAGAAATTGATAGCTGCAAAAATCGACTTTCTCAAATAATAACATAAACCTAACCCATCATTTTAGGGCTAGGCAATAATTGAACTACAGGATTTGTTGAACTGAATACGAAAAGGTCTATCCAATAAAGTATACAACGGAATAGAATGTTTAGTTCTAAGTTTAAGTATGCAGATTATTTTGAATCTCTTTTCACTTTTTTCAGAGTGTTCACATGTATTTACCGAGTAGATGACACACAGTTCATCGTCAATCCTAAAAGCAGGCAACACAAGTGTCAACGAGCTTAGCTCCCACCTTCTTTCCTCTGCTTCTGCCTCTGCTCTATCTATGTGTCAGAAATTGATGTGCCTAAGTTTGGCTGTGAGTTAAAATGTATTTATCAAATTTGACTCTGATTTCCTAACATTTTAATTAAGTTAAGGCGGCAGCTGCTCGTGCTTGGGCAAGAAAATAGGGAGAATAATTGAAAAATAAAGCCACAAGTTTGCGTAGGCCTTCGGTTCTGGGTGTGGTGTGGTGTGGTGTGGTATGGTCTGGTCTGCCTCGGTGTGGGCTTTTAATCAACACACATTTGCATTTTAATTATGCCACAAAGTCATAAAATATGAGAGAAAACGTCAAAGCTAATTTCATTAACTTAACGTCAGAGCGAGCCGAAGTACACTAATCCGAAGTAATTATGTTTTGGGCGGAATCTTTTGTTGGCTTAACGAATTCTTAGGGCTGTTCCACTGGACTGCTGCAATTCGATAGATGCAGCCGAGCGTTGGCCTGTTATTTGGCCAAATTTAAGGCTTTCGTGCATGTCCAGCGGTTGTCCATTAATGGCTTGGTTCCATTAGACATAAGCCGCCTTTGGCTTTCATCGTGTCCACTTCGATTTCGAATTCCAAATATTCATTCGAATAGAGCCGTAGTTCGCGGAATGGCATGGAATTTGGCCGGAAAACAAAAGCACTCGACCTTGACGGGTGCCCGTCAAACGAAATTGTTGCAAGGGAAGAGACGCCGCGCCGCATTCCCCCATGTTGTGCCAATTCTCTGGGGCCAGACACAAAAGCAGCAGCAAAGAGATCATAAAATTCCAAGTTTTAATTAGCGCTGGAAAAGCAAAACGGCCAACTGAACTTGAACAAAAGGCACTTTATGCCATACGCAGTTTTTATTGTCCTAGTGCTGCGATTACTGCTCCTGCTCCTGTTAACTTTTGTTAACATGCATAAACTACAACTGCACGTTGTTATTTATTCCCCTTTTACCCACTTTTTTTTTTGGTAGCCTCTAAGCACACGCAAATTTGTTTGTCTTACTCGCCAGCCAGGGACTGGGTGGTTGCGGACGGGATGCGCCACGTACGGCTGGCTGACCGGAAATTGTATGCACGCGTGCATCTTTACCTAAGAAAATAAATTGAAACTGAAAGGAAGCAGCAGCCAGCGGGATTATCCTGTTGCCGCTGTTGTATCTGATTTATAGTTAATTGGAAGTTGCATTTGCACTCCACCGGGGACTGCAAATGGAAAGTACGTAACCAATATGGCTTTTCATTTGTGAACTTTTATTTCATTTTAGGTATTTTCTGAAAACAGGTAAGGTAAATGCATTGCATTCATTTAATAATTTAAAGCATTTAATGTGAAACATTTGTAAATTTGGCAAACTACACGGTTATTTAAAGCTTTTAATTGCTTACACAGAGAAAACAAAATTAGCTACACGCCACGTGTAGAAACGACAATCCTAAGCAAAAAGTAGTTCATTTAGAAAAACAAAACGAACGTGTAGAAATAAAAAAAAGTAAACAAGGCATGCAAAATAGTTTATTTCTGCGTGGACAAATGCAAAGGGTATATGACAAGAGGATATAGGCGTTTTTTCAAAGCATTTCGACATTTTCATTGAACAATCTCTCAATACCGCAGGGAAATGTAGGTTCTCTACATTAACGTTCAGATATTGAAAACCTAAATGTCCGTTTGGAATTTTCTTCGGCTCGGCCGAAGTTTATTGTATACCTTTTCTTCCGATTTCGCTAAAACCTTGTAGAAATATGTTAAAGTATATAAAATATGAATTTGCCAATAAAAACGTTATCTTTGAAAAAAAAAAGTTTTTCTCACTAGAACTAGTTTTTCGACCGATCGTTCCTATGGGAGCTATATGCTATAGTCATCCGATTTTGAAACACAAACTTTGTAGAATTGTGTAAAAGTATATAAAATAAGTGTATGCCAATAATAAGGACGTTTTCATTAAAAACAAAAAGTTTTTCTCACAAAAACTAGTTTTTCGACCGATCGTTCCTATGGGAGCTATATGCATATAGTCATCCGATTTCGACCAAACTTAGTGAAATCATGGGAAAGGATAGAAAACTAAGAAATACGTACTTTGGAGGCGTTTCCATTAAAAACAAAAAAGTTTTTCTCTTTAAGACTAGTTTTTCAACCGATCGTTCCTATGGCAGCTATATGCTATAGTCATCCGATCCGGCCGGTTCCGACAAATGTGCAGCGTATTTGTACCAAAAGACTGCGTGCAAAGTTTGGTGAGGATAGCTTTAAAACTGACGGAGGAGGATAAGAAACAGACAGACGGACAGGGCAAATCAACTCAGCTCGTCGTGCTGATCAAGAATATATATACTTTATGTGGTCGGAGATGCTTCCTTCAATGCGTTACAAACATGCGGACAATTTTATAATACCCTCTGCAAGGGTATAAAAATAGTCTTAGCTACAAAATTTTTTTTTTTCAATGACAAGTATAAAAGTAATATTTGTAACCCTGGCCAGAGGGTATTATAAATTTGTGCGGATGTTTGTAACGCATTGAGGGAAGCATCTCCGACCACATAAAGTATATATATTCTTGATCGGCTTGACGAGCTGAGTTCATTTAGCCTTGTCCGTCTACCCGTGTGTCCGTCTGTCTGTCCGTATGAACGCACAGATCTCAGAGATGGTAAGAGATAGAGGTTTGACATGTATGGGATTTATGCTTCTTATACTTGCAGGCAGATCAAGTTTATTTTCAATTTTTGCAACGCCCCCTCCCGCCCCCGCAAATTGGAAAAAACTTAATATCTCCCACAGTTTTATAGATAGAAGGTTCGTTCCTTCTGGACATATTTAGTAATCAGGATTATTTATCGATCCGCCAAAGGAATGGTAAAGATCGGATGAACGGTAGTAAAGACATGAGCAAACGAAAATTCAATATATCTGGGCTGCTCGTGCAGCAGCAAATCACATACATATGCATGTAGATGTATGTATATATGAGCAACGACTACACAGCAAAGTGATAGCCAACAATATTTTAGGACAAATTTTTATTTAACCGATTCATATTGGATCGTTGTGGGTGTGATGACCCCGCCCCGCCAAAAATTCCACCTTTTAAATGAATTAAACCTGCAAATATATTGTCTGAGTAATTCCAACAACGAAATCCTATACAAAACCTAACAGCTATGGCTAGCTCATTAGATCCAATTGGATTCTTGCAGCTAACTGGGACGCTCTCATTTTCCCCTTCCCTTTCCCACATACACAATATTGAGAGAGAGAAATTAGAGATGGTCGCGGGACAAATATATCGCCCGATACCCATCTGACTACTAAGACGAAGATTGTTTAAATTGCAAATAATATAAAAATAGTCTAGTTCTTTAATTCTAACATAATATCAAGCAATCACAATGATGTTAAGTCATTCTGGTCACTCCGGAGTCCCGCGTAGTTTTCGATGTACGCCCATCTCTAGCTCTTTTTTTGTCTGCGGCGCGGGCCAATCCTCTCTCTCTTCCTCTCTCTCCTAACTATACTCTGTACCAAAGGTACATAGAGTATAATAAGTTTGTGCAAAAGTATTTAACAGCACTTTAAATGATAAGTATTCAGGCAACTCAAGTCGACTCGTAGGTCTTTATTCATATATCGACCCCATTGCTATTGCAATGGCCTCCTCGTGGTGTTCCCTGGATACTGATTTTATATAATATAATCGGGAGCTAATGCGAGCGGCGACCCCAAATGGTACAGAGTATAATGTAGTCGGGCTTGACCGACTTTCTTCCTTGTTTGAATTGTATTCCACACACTTACCACATATGTATATTCAGCCCTTTCCAATCGGTTATGTGGTTCTCGAGAAAAATCAATCATTTGATTTAACTTTACATCTTCATAACTTCAATAGCGACTATCTGACTAAAAATTTAGGAGAGTAAGTTTCTCATTGATGGTTATTCAATTTGGTGCTGATAAGAGCGGGCAGTTTTTTTTATGCTTATCCTGCTATGCTCTTTGATTTATATTGTTTAAAATAGAATATTCTTACTTTAAGGGCCGATTTATCATCTTCTATACTAACTCCAACACTATTATTTGTTTGTTTAATCGATGTTTTCCTAAAAAATTGGGAAAAATTGGGTTTTTTGCCAGCTCTAGTCAACTGGCTTAGATTTGCTTTTATTCTAAATCAGTTTCAGGAATACCAAAAGCTAAGCTTATAGTTCTTGGGTCCTTGTTTTAATTGTGGGTAAGATGGCTTCGAAGAATTAGTTGTTTATTGGTGTTAGCAAAATGATCGTAATGCAATTCGTAGTGCCGTACTTAATAAAGTTTTTATGGGCTTAATTTACCACCAGTTTTTGCGGATGACGGCTAAATATTTTCATTTGATAGACATTTTATTATAACGTTCAGGGACTTATGAAGTGAGTTCTGTAGTATTTTGATATGTGGCTTCCATTTGTACTTTTCTTTAAATGATAGACCTAGCAGCCTTAGAATTCCTTCACCGTTTGTAATCATTTTGTGCTTGTTGAAACTTGACTGACACAATTTTTCCTGCAGCTATGCATATGTTTGCACTTCGTCACAGAGAGGAATAGCTTTGAAAAGCTTATCCAGGTTAAGTTGATTGTTTATTTTTTTATTTTTTGTTTGTTTAAGTTGACAATTAAATTAAAGTCATCTGCTAAGCCTTTAAAGGCGATTAAGAATAAAGTAACTAATAAGGGAGATCCTTAAGGGATTAAGGGATAATGTTTTGTTGGTTTTTACATATGTTATGCAATTTTTTATTATTATTTGGCCACAGCAACTAATCAAACTTGTATTTCCAATTGGATCCATTTTTGCTGAAGTTCATCAGCTGCCCCCCAAAACGCATATTGAGAATTCGCTGTGCTAAGTCTGCTTAAGCCCAATGAGAATAATTATAACTGTTGATGTTGGCCTTTTGTTTCGCCTGGTTTATTTTCTCGAACATTTTTCGTTTTGTTTTTGTAATTGCATTCGAATGACTTGGTCGGTTTCTCGATTCGCTTGCCAACCTGTCAAGTGCATGACTAATCGCTTGGGCTAAATCGAGAATTGTTGTTGCTGCCGCTGCCTGCCTTACAATATGGCAATCCCAGCACGTTTGCGTTTGCCATATTCAACTTTCGCCCACGCATGGAAAATTACTTGCGACATGCAAATTAACCAGCGAGAGAGGTCGTCTAAATATTTGCCACCGCCAAATGTAAACAGACTCGCTGCAGCACACAGGGGATGGGCTGGACTGGGGGTGGTGGTGGCGAAGGCGGAGGAGCTGCAGCATTGTCTGCCAAAGTGCTGACACAGCTGTATAACCGTCGCATAGTACTCGTACCTCTAGTTCGACAGCGATGCATAGACTTGATTTGGTTGCAGAGACTTTACGAGCTATTTTTTTTTTTTTATCCGCATGCAGAAGAGTCGCTCGTAAACTCACTCGGGCAAATAAAATCACTTTGATTACGCTTTTTATGGAGCCGCGCCCATTAACACACCCCGTACCGCCCGCTGTGCTGCAATTTGATCGATTGTCCTGGTGCAAACGCCCAGCCAACAGCCCCGGTCTCAAATTGAATTTGCAGGAGGTGGCATTTAAAAGTGATTTCAGATATACGACAAAGTTTGTTTGTCCCCTAAAAAGTGACAGAGAACCTTTCACGCTTTACGGGTTGTAAATAGTTCTGAATTAAGAACTGGCTGAGCTATTGCCAAAGAACTGCACTTGGGGGCCAACGTGGGAACCTAATCAAAGTCGCAAATCTGTGAGTTGGCTTAAAGCCGTTTCGAAAGTGGCTAAGAAACTATTTAAGCTATTCAAAAAGCTAAAAGGGTACCCATATATATCACCATTGACTGCAATTGGTGCAAATGGCGCCCCATGTAGGCACTCAACAAGCGTCGTACACAAAAATTTGTACCAATTCTCAATAATATTAAATTTTGGCTCTCAACTAACTAAATACTGCAACATTTGCTCTTAATTGACTTCCTCCATTCCTCTTATTGACTGTCTTTTAATCTCTGTATAATATTGTCCACACTTGCTTAGCCAGCACTTAGTTGGCCTAAGCGTCTTTACTTGATTATTCGATTATTGTAAGTGGGTGGAAATGGCTGGATGTTTGCCTTTCTGTGTTACTTTTTGGGGGGCTAAACCAAAATATTTGCACACATTAGCTGAACAACACTCACACTACTCCCATCTCTATCTCCATTTCTCTCTTTCCGCAGACGACGATTATGGACAGAAAACTGTCTCTGTGCTGGTGGATGACATTGAAACAGACTTGGAAATTATTGATCATCCCGCATGTGAAATGTCGGTAAGTAGTACGGACTAGCATAAACTGAGTGGGTCAAGATGTGCCCCAGCTGCTGGGTTAAGAGCTACTCGTCAGACACATATGTATATGTACATTGTACATACATACATATGTATGTATGTAAGCTCATACGCATACTTCAGTGTCTACCCATTACCCCCTCAGGGCTGCTGGTACTGTCTGTGACATTTTTATCAAATGTCTTTAACACTTTTCTTCTATACACTTTTTTGACATAACGGGTACATGTACACAGTCATGTATTTCAAAAAGTTACCAGTTTTTATTTGTGTCTGTAAAGAAAAATCATAACAATGATTACCTTTTAGAATTGGGACATATTTTCCAAATATCTAAAATCAGCATGAAAGCGCCCTGTAGTTCAGCTGCACCGGTGCGGCATTAACGAATTCTCTAACTCTTCGTAGTGAGCACTCGCCACCAGACCAACCACCAGCCAAGTATTTGCCTAACGAATTTTTTTTGGGGTGGTACCGATCGGTACGACCCCGCATTCCAGTCGTTAGTGCTGTATGTAGCGCTGTGATGCCTTACCTGTCGTTAACGACGCGACTGTCGCTCAGTGATGCATCAGGTCGTTAGGCCTGGTAGTGCCTTGACACCAGCTGAACTACAGGGCGGTTCAAAGCGATTTAACATAATCCGCAGCAGGCGCTGTTGTAGGACTCAACTTTAGTGGTGAGCTATGCGTTCCCATAAAAACTGTTTTATATCGAAAATAATTTATCCATTGGTTTATTAAGGGCCGATTTCACATCTTCTAGATAGCTGCTATATGACAAATATGTCCAGAATTTACTCTGCTATTTGTAAGTTTATGTGACAGATATGAAGAAGATGTAAATTCGTCTGCTTTTGATTCTGCCTCTGCTGCTGACAAAATCCAAAAGTCGCTTTTGAAGGCAAAGCAAAAAACAATTTCCGGAAAAAGCGAAGCAGCAGTCGTCACATTGTAATTTTTCTAAATTGCTTTGCCTCTGCTTTTGATCTGGAGCGCAAGTCGGAGCTGCTGCTTTCGATCAAAAGTAGAAGTCATCGAACGCACACATACACACAAATATAGTAGGTGTGTGCGTAGAACAAATCAAAAACAGTGGCGATCAACTTGTGTCGCGACGGGGCTGCTGTGCAACAATACTGCGGACTTGCAAGATCCGAACTCCTGCAGTGGCAAGGCAATTAAGAAAAACCTCGAAGCAACGACTGCTACTGCTGCCTCATTTTTTTCAGAAATCGTCAGTCGGAGCTGTGAAAAGTAAAAAAAGTTTGCGACTTTTCTTACTTCGACTGCAGCTATTTAAACACTGGGTTCTTTACACACAAGAGAAAAATAGAGAATTTTATGCTTGGATCAAGAATGTTCAATGTTTGGCAAAAATAAAAACTCTTGATCCAAAAAGATTTTTATGATCCAAGAATTCACTTTTGATTCCGAATTTCATGAGTTTCGTTTTGGACTCAAAATTCACCAAAAGTTCGACGACTAGCCGAAGGTTGTTTTTTTTTAATAAAAACATATGTTTATGATTTAGCACCTTAAACTAAATTATTACAGCTACTGTTACTACTTAAGCTAACTTGTACTGTAGGGAATAGTGCGAAATATGTGTGTTTTACTATTTGTTTTTAGTGGTTGATTAGGATTGAGTGTGTATCTTATAGTAGGATTTTAACCTAAGAATTATTGCGGGTGACTGAGGCTGATGGGACTGGTTTTCGTTTACACAGATCTTGAGGGCAGGGCTTAACTCTAAGATTAAATTTAAGGATGGTAAAGGGGTGGTTTAAATCTATAAATCTAGCCGGTAAGATAGAGTATCAATCAAATTGTGTGCAGCCAATTCGTAGCCTATGCTTGGACTAAATCCTCCGATTAATCAGGTCACCGGTGAATCCTTAGGAGCCTGCGTCTTGCCCTGATTCCGTGATCCCTACGCGATCGGAGTAAGCGCCTGGCGAGGTTCTTTGGGTGGGCGGCGACCTTATCCAAGTACCTTGCTGCTTGGTTGTTGATTTGTCGCCAACCATCGGAACACCACACTCTCTCAAGTCTCTAGTTCGGATAAACCACTCGGTAATCCATTCACCTGAACGCCGTACCCTCCAAATCGGTGCCAGATCACTGTATAAGAGGACCTTGTTCCTTAGCGAGAGTTTGTTGTTGGCGTTGAATAGCCAACTCATCCTCTTCGCCTTGCTGTGAAGCTTACCTGCAACTTCGGCGGCATGTTGTTTAAAGGTAAGCCTCTTGTCAAGTGTCACTCCAAGATACTTGTGGGCCAATTTGTGAGGGAGGACCTCTTCATGCAGGAAGACGCCAGGGCTACTGCACTTTTCAGGGATGATGGAGATGTTCAACGACGGCCCAGTTTTCAAACCTTTTGAGATACTCTTGCAACGCGTCTGTTGCCGGGGAGACCAAAAAGGTTAGCCATAAGGCCGTGTCGCGCAAAAGTTGCAATTAGGAGGTCCTGTGTCTCTCAATCGGGATGTCCGCAGCGGTTGCATGTCTGCAGTAAACATTTACAGGGTTGGCCCCAGACGCTGGATGCAAGGCCATCCTGGACAACATTAAATGTCCTGTCAGATAAGAACGATCTGACCATCAAGAAGAGTTGAGGATTGAGCGTTCCCTTCAGCTTGGCTAGTAAGCCGTCATGCCAGACACGGTCAAATGCCTGTTGTATATCCAAGTACGCTGCCACAACGTACTCCTTAGCGTGGAATCCTTCAGCTGTTCTGGGGTTCCGTGGCCTAAGCGAAAGCCGAACTGGAACTTGGGTATGCTCCTTTTTTACAGCTGGGGTTTCCAGGATTCTCCTTAACAGGCATCTCTCCAGCAGCTTGCCAAATGCTGGGAGGAGGCTTATAAGTCTGTAGGAGTCCAGCTCGTTTGAGGGCTTTTCAGGCTTATGCAACATGACTATGTTGGCGTTCTTCCAAGCACTGGGGAAGTAGCTGAGGCGCAGGGCTGAGTTGAGGAGGAGCAACAGAAACAATATCGCTTTTCGAGGAAAAAAGCTTCATTGTCCTGTTGTCAACTCCGTCTTCACCAGGTGCCTTGTTGTTCTTGAGTGAGGCTATCTCGCTCGTCACCTCTTCAAATGTGATGGGCCTGACAGGTAGCGCCATTTGAAGAGGACGCAGCCGGAAATCTTGTCACAGATCCACAAGTGGCACTAGACAAATGGAGAAACTATTTCTCCAACCTGCTGGGAGGCGATGACGAACACAATTAGGCCTCTGGAGAAGTTGTGGAACCACCAATCGATGATATAGAAATAGACTGTTCCACCGTTCACTTATACCTGAAGAGAAAGGTGAAAATTCCTTGAGCAAATGGGTGAGTTTTGCTGTGTAGGCTTCGGAGGTCCGTTGTGATTGCAGCTTCTCGACGTTCAGCTTTCGACGTGTACTAGAGCGTGCGGCATGTGCCACACTGAGCCGCGTGCGTACTTTGGCTGCAACAAGGTAGTGATCCGAGTCTATATTGGCTCCTCGGAAAGAACGTACGTCTAGCACACTCGATGAATGCCTTCCGTCTATCACAGCGTGATCAAATCTGGTTTTCCGTTTTATTAGCAGGGGACCTCCAGATCGCCATGTGGTTTTAGCGGTGTTTAAATCTTGTGCTACTAACGACCATATTCTTGCCCGCTGCAAAATCTCTTAGCCTCTCTCCATTTCTGGAGGTTTTATCGTGCAGGCTAAATCAGCCGATTGTAGGACTAAAAACGGCTTCTCTCCCGATTTTTGCTTTAAAATCGCCTAGCACGATCTTAATGTCGTGATCGGGGCAGCGCTGGTATGTACGTTCCAGGCACTCAAAGAATTCGTCTTTCGTCGCGGCGTCCTTGTCTTCTGTTGGGGCGTGAGCACAGATAAGGCTAATATTAAAATATTTTGCCTTAAGTCTGGGTACGGCTAGTCGCTTGTTAACAGGTGTGAAGCTGATGACAGAGCGACGCAGTCTTCCGCAGACTGCAAAGCCGCATCCAAACTCGTGCTTTGTAGCATGTCCGCTATAGTAGATCTCCCAGGGGACATTGGTTGATGATGTTTTTCTAAACGTATTCCCTTGTCCCCTCCATCGCATTTCCTGGAGTGCGGTAACGTCTGATGAATATTTTTCGAGGACTTTCACTAACTGTTTATCAGCACCCTCCCTGTTGAGGGTGGGAACATTCCAGGTGCATATCCTCAAATCGTGGTCCTTAAAACCTATTTGTCCCAGGGAAAGGATGGCCGCTCACGTTAGCCAGCAGCTTTGCGGATGCATCGCTCTGCTACCAGGGGTTACTACGGGAGGTGTGAGTTGACTTGAGACGCAGAAAGCCAGGATCGCGCTGGGTTTTCCATGTTAAACCGATCAGCAACTTTACCTCACTACATACGGCCCCATAACAACAGGAGAGTTCCTTCCTTCCAAAGAAGCCCTAAATTGATCGATTCCCGAAAATAAGTGTCATCTGAATTTCGGTTAAGCAAAGTTTCGTTGATGGATTTTCTACATGGGAGACCACTCATAGACCGGATTGATCCTTTGCTTTGCACAGTGGTCCCAAATCCTAAAAAGCTGGCCAAAAATCGAAGCTAATTTTTGGATATGTTTTGAAGAAGTGTTTAAACAATAATTTCTATTTTGTTTGAGAGCAGGATCTGATAGGAGTTTTGACTTATTGCTTTTGCTTACTCTACTTTTCAGAATGTGACCCAGAAAAACCCTCTACTTATATTTATGACTCACTATTTCATGCATTGTTAATACTAGTTTCAAGCAATACATTCAAATTGTACTTACTTTCTGGAATAGAATCCATTTTGTAGAATCAAAATCGGTTAACTTTTCATCATTCTATACTCTTGTGAACGTTGCGTTGTTTTCGATGCGTGACAAGTAAACGATGAGGCACGCTCGACACTCACGAACGGAGTACATACCTCATCCAGGTTAGTAACACTTCCCCCTAATTAACGGTCACAATACAAACTAGATGTACCTCTACAACTATTCCAACCATTAAAAGTGACTAAAAAAATATCTTTTTTTTCTACTTTTATGACTGTTTTAATGACTTTTATACTGTTAAATTGCAGTTTTTCCTGGCTCGAGGTCTTGTTATGCTATTGGCATAACTTTAAACAGAGGCACACACCACATCAAAGGAGGCTTCAGGTTGATCGGACGCGTTTCATGAGGACCAGCTCTTTGGGATTTGTGACCATAGAACGATGGCAGAATGAAGTAGCTTTTAAGGATGACTCGTCAATAATTTGAAATCATGTCTCTACAAGATGATATTTTATGAGATATGAGATAGCGATTGTAGGGAGATCTTAAAGTTATTCAAATGTTTCTTTGGGAAATCAACTTCGAAAGTATGCGAAAAGGCACAAATTGACTCGTAGTAAACAATTGAGACGAATCAAAATAGCTCCAAGACATATTATCACATACAATAACAAGAGTTTCTCCATCTCTTTCTTGCGGTTGTTGTTGTTTGACAAATTATTTTCTACATTCTTGATATGTATTGTTGTTTGCCCTACCCGCTGCTGCTTTGAATCATCCAAATATTTGTAGAGGGTGTGATATTAAGTCAGCATTGCGTTAATCCTGGGTTATTGACCCTTAAGCACATCAAGTGAGCGTATTTTAACTACTCTGTTAGCCACAGAGTGTCATTTCAATTACAAAACCCAAAGAACACAAATAACTAAGTGGGGGGGGAGACCAGGCAGACCCATTACATGGTTAGGACCAACTGTTGCAGTCCTGTGGCCTCAAAGCGTCCTTCGTGTGGCCCATTCAATGGCAATTGCCTCACTTTGTCACAGGCAAAGAAAATGTCATTAGCCACCACCATATGGCTGGCACTTGTTCATATTTCCTGCTCTCTCTCTCTCTCTCTTCCCACAGACGGAGGCTTTCTGTGCCACCTACAACATTGACCTATTCGTGGTGGTCTATTCGGTAGTGGATCGCAATACCTTCAAGGCAGCCGAGAAGGTTTTGCAATATCTCAAAGAGAATGAAATGCTGATGACTCGTGGTGCCATTTTGGTGGGCAACAAGACAGATCTGGAGAGACATCGCGAGGTAACGCGGCAAAGTAAGTCAAATTGAAGCTGCCCTCCTTTTAGTATGGAAACTAATTGAGTCCCTCTTTCCAGTGGGTCGCAAGGTGGCCAAGGAGATAGCCTGCAAATTTATTGAGACCTCCTCCGGCTTGGATCACAATGTGGATGAGCTGCTGGTGGGCATTGTGGCGCAGGTGAAACTCAATCCGCAACGCTTGCGTTTGCTCAGCGAACGGGATCTCCAGCGATTGAATCTGCAGAGCACCATACAGAATCATCGGCATATGCATTTGCCAGCGCGTCGCATCATGCGCCAGATGAGCATGTGCCAGGGTGACGACAATGTGGTAATTGAGAACGATGAGAACGGCGCTAGACCCATTTTTGGCAGCGGCAACACGGCCAAGGCGCGTGTACGAAAGGTTAATCGTCGCACTCTTAACCTGGAGAGCATTCTCAAGATGGGCGAAAGCGAACTGGAGGATGAGGATAGTGCTGAGGGTCAGCGACTGCACGGCTATGGCAGTGGCAGCTCCTCGGCTCTCAGCAAGTTTGAGCTGCTCACGGCCAACATGCGGAATCGGCGACCCTTCAACCATTTCAACGGTTTCTCCAAGAAGCGTCGCTCATACGACAGTGGACCCTCCACTTCGGCAGCGGCTGCTGCAGCTTTACACCGACGACATGTGCGCACCTTGGATGATGCTCAGCTGGGTATGGCGGCCAGCGATGATGATGATGGCGATGACGATGACGACTATGAGGATGAGGATGAAGCTGTCCATAACGGCTGCAATCGTAAGGTGGTAAACAAGTTCACAGCTCGCACCAAGATTTTCTTGTCATCGGTGCTGCGCTTCAAAAAGGCCATCAATATGAAGCGTCGCAACTCCTCCAGCTGCAGTGATTTGTTTGTCATCTAAGGAGAGATAGGAGCAGGAGGAGATTTGGATAGATGGAGGTACAGTGGGAGGGTGGAAGGGTGGATGCAAATGAAGTCGCAGATGATTCGCATTTGATTTGGTAAGTAAATTAATTTTATTTACGATTTATGCACAGGTTTTGGTACTGAAATAAGCTGATGCCGCTCAAATTTCACTGAAGAATAAAAAAAGTTTCATACCAGAAAAGTTTTTATATCCTTGCAGAGGGTATTATAAAATTGTCCGGATGTTTGTAACGCATTGAAGGAAGCATCTTCGACCGCATAAAGTATATATATTCTTGATCAGCACTATGCTATCTCCTCCTCTATGCCATCTCCTCCTTCAGTTTGGAAGCTATCTTCACCAAACTTTGCACGAAGTATTTTGTTGCTGCACATTTGCCGAAACCGGCCGGATCGGATGGCTATAGCATTTAGCTGTCATAGGAACGATCGGTCAAAAAACTAGCTTTAGTGAGAAAAACTTTTTTGTTTTCAATAGAAACGCCTCCAAACTTTGTATTTCTTAGTTTACTATGCTTTTCATTGATTCCACCAAATTTGGTCGAAATCGGACATCTATATAGTATAGCTTTCATAGAAAAGTAGAGTCTAAAAACTAGTTTTAGTTAGAAAAACTTTTTTGTTTTCAATGGAAATGTCCTCAAAATTGACATGTTTTATATGCTCCCTCACGATTCTACAAAGTTTGGTCAAAATCGGATGCCTAGAGCATATAGCTGCCATAGGAACGATCGTTCGAAAAACCAGTTCTTGTGAGAAACACTTTTTTCTTTTTAAGGGAAATGTCCCTTGCGTTGGCATATAAAGGGTGATTTTTTAGCTATTATCTTTTTGGCAACACTCGTTTAAAGAGCTCACGCACGTTTCGTGTTTTGTTTCACTGTCAAACATCTTCAGTTTGGTCTATAATTTAACCATGAATCGTCTTACAAACGAACAACGCTTGCAAATTATTGAATTTTATTATCAAACTGCATGCTCTGTTAAGAAAGTTCATCGTGCGCTTCTTCCATTTTATGGTCAGTTTAATCGACCCAGTGAAGCGGCTATTCGGGCTATTGTGACTAAATTTTGCACCAAATTTACATTGTTGGACATTAAACCACCAACACGCTTACGTAGAGTGCAAACTGAAGAAAATGAATGGGCTCTTGGAAAGTTGTCCGAAGATCCACTTTTTTAACGAAAAATAGTGTTCAGCGACGAAGCTCATTTTTGGCTCAATGGGTACGTAAATAAGCAGAATTGTCGATTTTGGAGTGAATATCAGCCAGAAGCATTGCAAGAGCTACCAATGCATCCAGATAAAGTCACAGTTTGGTGCGGTTTATGGGCTGGTGGCATCATTGGACCGTACTTCTTCAAAGATGATGCGAATCGTAACGTAACTGTGAATGGTGAGCGCTACCGTGAGATGATATCCAACTTTTTTTTGCCCAAAATGCAAGAGCTTGACTTGCATGACATGTGGTTTCAACAAGGCGGTGCCACATGCCACACAGCACGCGCAACAATGGACTTATTGAGAGGCGAGTTCGGTGAACATTTTAGTTCACGTTCGGGACCGGTCAATTGACCGCCTAGATCGTACGATTTAACGCCTTTAGACTATTTTTTGTGGGGCTATGTTAAAGCTCATGTCTATACAGACAAGCCCGCTTCAATTGACGCATTGGAAGACAACATTGAAGCATTTATTCGTGCGATACCGGCCGAATAGGGAACCGTTAAGGTTTTATAACAAATATAAATAGAATTTGCAAATGGCTTGTTGGTGGGACAGCAACTGAAAGTGTACTGACGAAGGCTTTGCCATGGCGGCATCCGAAACGGCCGTATACACAGCCACAGCTACTGTTCATGTTCAAATGTATTCTCTGTTGAACTATAATCAAACCTCGACCTTGAGCCTGCTAACATTCACTTTGACTAAAATCAAAACAGGTCGTTAAACCTATATTCAGTTAAAGACTAAGTGTTTACTTATTTAAACGCGTCTGCCCCAGGTTAAACCATTATAGTTGATGGTCTAAGTCAACGAAACAAATACATTAAGCAAGAGTACAGACATTTATGCGAACTTAAGAAGAGACATACAGAAATAACTTCTCATATCTCAAGGAAAAGTAGAAGTTTTACTTGTGTTTCATCGACTTCAAGGCTGCCTTTGATACTTGCAACCGGCAACCGGAAAACCGGTTTAATACATAAACTAAATAGTTTAGGCGTATCATTGAAAATCTCTAAAAGCTATACTCGGAGAACACGTGCTCAGATGGGACGGTAAACAAGCTATCTGAACGGTTCGAAAACAATACTGGCGTCACTCCTGTCCACTCCGGCTCTCATTGTATATAGACAATATAAATAGTCCCTTTGCTTCCTGGAGGAATCAAATTTGCTGAACAGACAATACGGGCCCTAATGTACGCGGATGATATTGTCCTTATGGCAGAATCAGCAAAAGGACTCCAAATTAAGCTCAACTTATTGCACAGCTACTGCCAAAATTGGAGCCTGAAGATCAACGTTTTTAAATCCAAAGTACTGAAGATTCGCGACGGCAGAGGGCGAACGGTTGCAAGTGAAAACTGGCACTTGAACGGGGAAGAACTGGAAAAAGTTTCGCACCATAAGTTCCTTGGAGTGGTAATTGAGCAGAACATGCAGCTTTAAAAACACATGCGGGAAAAACTTAGCGACTCAATGAAGGCAATCAACTCATGCTGGAAGTCACTGCTCGGCAAACAAGAAGTGGCTCATAGTGTTAAATATAAATACTTCACGGCAACGTCCAAAGCAGAAGCAGGCAAAAAATACATTTACATTTTTACATTGGTGTGTGTGAGAGCAGCACATAAATTGCTCTCAATTGCAATAGCAACGACTGCGTCGCGGCGTAGGAAAGCAAGCAACGCAGCGGCGCTTGTACAGCTTATGCTGTGTGTGTCGGAGTAGCGCTGCATAGAGAATTTTTGTATGCACACGAGATATAAATGTGCCTGTGCCTGGTCCAAAGCCATAATGTTTCACGCTGCTCAAACATGGAGCTTCATTTCGTTTGAGGATGTGGAAAAATTACTGCGATGTTTTCTAAAAAAGGTATTCAGACTACCAAGAAGTACGCCAAACTATGCTCTGCATATCGAAACATGGCTGGGCTCGTTATATTTGGACACACTGCGTTTGCACTTTAAATACATACAAAGGGTTATGAGCATGCCAGATAGACGGCTTCCAAAAATTGTAACAAGGTATCTCTTGTCGATTTTTCAACTTTGTATGGCCGCCATTTTGTGATTTTTTTATTCCCCTTGCGAGGGTTTTATAAAATTGTCCGGATGCCTGTAACGCATTCAAGGAAGCACCTCCGACCACATAAAGAATATATATTCATGATCAGCACGACAAGCTGAGTTGATTTAGCCATGTCCGTCTGTCCGTCTGTTTCTATGCGATTTCCTCCGTCAGTTTAAAAGCTATCTTCACAAAACTTTCCACGAGTAAAGTAAAATTAGCTTGTCAAGATGACACAGCCCCAAAGAGCCTCTCTCAATCTCTTGGCTGGTGCGCTTCTAATTTTAGCACAAGAGAAATGGACCTACAGTTTAACGCCGAATCCGAACGGCAATTTGATAAGCTTTTCATGGCTAATTACTGCAAAGCTGGCGCCAACAGCAAAGAGGTGTGGCCAGGTGTAAAGTTTATTCAAAGAAAAAAACTTTTCATGAGATGTTCCGAGGCGGGATCGAACGCACGACGTCATGCACAGCAGTCGCGCACACTAGCCGCTGAGCCACCCGGCCACTTTCCACGAGTATTGTAGTACAAATACGCTGCACTAGTATGAAAACCGCCATACGAGTATAGCTGCCATAGAAACGAGCTGTCGAAAAACTAGTTTTAGTGAGAAAAACTTTTTTGATTTGAATGGAATCGGCATCAGACTTCGTGTTTATACATTTTCTATGCTTTTTCATGATTTCACTAAGTTTGGTCGAAACCGGAAGACTGTATAGTACAGCTGCCATAGAAAAGTTCGGTTTGAAAAACAGTCTTAGTAGGAGTGCTGAAAATTTGTATGAGCTTTAAGGGTATACTCGTATAAACTTCGGCCGAGCCGAAGTTAGCTTCCCTCCATTTCTTTCCCTCTCTTTGTGTATTTTTCTGGACTGACTCTGACGAATGTAACTCAATAAACTGCAATTGTGTATGCGTGTTAGTGTGCTTTTAAAGCACCAACAGCTCGTTTTGCTCATTTCCTTATGCTCAGCTGCTGAGAGTCGTACCTCAATTATATCCATCAAGCTGTTATGGTCAAACAGCTTCGTGTGTTTCTCTTATCGCGAACCATAAATCAAAAAACACCAGAAAAACAAAAACAAGTGTTCTGTTCAGTGACTAAGCGCATCTATTTATTTTAGTACCTGTCATTTAAGTGAGCAGACAGCATAGAAAAAATTTGTTGATCATAATTGGCGAGCAAACATTTAAGGTGTATATAATTTTCTCCATTTCAGACTGCATCCTTTTTCCCCCCTGATTGTGAATGGTGAGAATCGAGGAAAGACTGAATGTATATAGAAGGCGAACTGCAAAATGGAGGCACAACGAAAATTGGGAACAGGCAACGAGAAGAGACACTGGCGAGGGCTTTCACACCCCAAAACATTTTCGCCACAATTTCGCTTCAGCGAGATTCAATTTAACCGAAGAACCACAAATTATATATACAAAAAATATATAATGGATGAGTACAGGGAGGAATTAGCAGTATGTATAAGGATTCTTTGCATATGCAAAAAACAAGTATTACCATTTTAAGGACTAATTGCAAATTTGAGGTTAGAATTTTTGCACTTTTTAGAACGATTTTGCAATTAGGGGCAAAAATTAAAGAAACAAAAATTTACAAAAACAAAAAACTTTCAAAATAAAAATACAAAACTAAATGGCAATACTTCTCAAAACTCACACAAACTCCCGCCACTAAGCACTTAAATATCAAGTATAGTGTGAAGATTTAAGTGCTTAGTTCTCCCGCATTGAAGCAAACGCCCCTACCCCTCCCTCCCCCACAAGAAGGTGGACAATAATTTTGATCCGATATAAAGAAATTTGTAAGCAAAATTGGCAACAAACTAATCCGCCACCCGGGCGTAATATATTTTCGAGATTCTTTTCGATATGTTTGGTTTCACAAGCAAAGGAATATATATACAAATCGTATACCCCTATCTACACAGAATTTTTTTTTTGAAGAATAAATCTAATCAAACTTTTTCAACACTTCTTGGTGTACACAAAAAACAAATATATATCAAAATGTTTACAGGGAAACATAGCTAAAGGAGACCCACCAGCAAATGATGAAATGATTGAATGCCATTTGCTGTGCTGTCTCTTTGAGCATTAACTACCACATTAAGAATCAGGCACCCACATCTCTTTCCTACTCCCAACCCATTCGGCCAGGGCAAAACCACTGTCAATGCCAATGGCAACGCTTAATGAGCTTAACCCAGACTCTTGACTAAGTAAAAGTAAATTGCCCGAGCGTATCTCACTGACATTCTACAACCATCCAAACATACATATCGAACAAAAAGACCAGGAACCCGGTGAATACATACAAACGAGTGAGTATATCGGCCGCCCCCGACTGGCATATCAAATGGAAATTTCATGAAAGGAAAATAAAAGAAGAGCAAAAAAAAAAGCATGAAAATACTTTTGCATGTTGCTCCAGCAAGTTTTTAAGAAAATGCACAGCAGGATATACTCGGTCAAGTGCAAGTACTCGTATTTCGGTGTGTGTGACTTGCACTTTGGCAGCGGCAGCAGTTTCTGTGAACAACTAGCCAGATTTCCACAAATTAAACATTAAAATATTTAAAAGCTGCAAGAAGTTTTCACATATTTCACGAAAGTGTTCGAGACACATACGAATAAATGAATGTTTTTATTTGAAAATCCCCCTAAAAGAGAATCCACCTAACCCAATCAAACTCAGATGCCCACCCAAAGGAAAGTTCAGTCCGTATTTGAGATTTATAGCTTTAAAGAAATGTTCATTATAAATTCTCATTTAGAATGCTGCTTCCAATGGCCATGTAAGAATTCCTACAAGAAGAGAGACATTGTGTGTGCCCAGACGTAGAATCCCTTTTAAAGTTAATACTGGGCCAAGTTAGCCTCCAGCGGTTCGAAGCTTTTCTTTAGGTAGTTGTTCTGGTTTTGTTGTCTATCTGATAAGATAAATACATTTTCCTTTTTAACAACGAGTTCCTTTAGATCAGCGATGTTCCGCCATAGCCCCCAGGGGCCGAGCGCAATCAAGCCGAGCGCATGCCGATGTCGTGCATATGAGCGTTAGCAGAGCTCTCTTTGCCTTCATTCGCTGTCCTGCCGTCTTTGAGGGCAGTTTATGGCTGGGCTGTGTCGCTTTAATATCGCACACTTTTTGACCTCGTTCTTCTTGAACATCGCTGCTTTAGATCACGGGCCCAGCAAAAAACACAATCACATTTTTGCATTGGTGTGTGAGAGAGCAGCGCAAGCACTGATTCAATTTGCTCTCAATTTCAGTAGCAGCGAGTGCGTCGCGACGCAGGTAAACAAGAGCCGAACACGCGCTTGTACAGCTTACACTGTGAGTGTGCGTCTGCGCTGCTTTTGCGAGTCTGCCTATGCCCAGTAGATAGCGTTGTGCCGGCCTTTGCTTGAGATGGATATTAGTTAGACTTCAGGTAGACACTTAAATGATCGAAAGTGGTTCAGTTTGGCAACCATTCCAGATTTATAAACACTTCCAATCAATCAAATAGACTCATTATGTTATGTCATTTATGCTTTTAGTTTTTCTTTTATGCTACCAGCTTTCGTCATATTCTTTGAACAGAATTTAAGAAATAAAAGTTAAGAAGTTAAGAGATGAAAAGATAAATGTTAATTTATTTAATCACCGAAAAGACTCACCCGAAAAGACTCTAAGGCTGCATTTTTGGTTTTCGGTCAGGTGTGATTAGCGAAAAACAAAAAATAAACACAAATAGTACAAAAACACTTCATTCAAGTACAAAATTCTTATTTCAAGACCTTTTTTTGAATTATTATAAAATCTTTTTGATCACACTTTTAGGTTGTAATGGTCTTCAGTCAAGCCAAATACACTCTCAAAATAAGTACAAAATAACTTGCAGTTTTTACTGGCTCGAGGTCTTGCCATGTTATTGACATAACACTTGTCCGTGCTTAGGGCAATATTCCATCTAGCGGCCCAATTGCTAAACCTATTCAAGTACTCTTGAAGGGCATCTGTGGCTGAGTATATGCATTTGTTGCGGGCAAGTATGGCCGTGTCGTCAGCAAATGTTGCAATTAGAAGATTTTCGGGGCCCTGCGGTACACCAGCCCGAATTGTTCTTGTTTGGGATGTCGCTCCGTCCTGAGCAACCTCAAAAGCTCTGTCCGTCAGGAAGCTCTTGATTAGAAGGTACAGTTGGGACGAAAGAAGTTTCTTGATCTTCGACAGCAGACCTGCGTGCCACACTCTTTTGAAGGCCTGCTGGATGTCAAGGTAAGCTGCCACTACGTACTCTTTCCCTTCATACCCGTCAAGGATGTAGTCGACCACTCGATGTAAATGTTCGGGAGTTCCATGGCTCAGTCGGAAGCCAAAATGGAAATCGGATCAAGCATTCTTTGAAGAATACAGCGCTCGAAGATCTTTCCAAGGGTGGATAGAAGGCTAATCGGCCGGTAGGAATCAAGGCAGGATGGTGGTTTTCCATTCTTGTGAAAGAGAACAATTCTGGCTTTCTTCCAGGGTGATGGAAAATGGCTTAGTCTCAGAGCCGCGTTTAAGATGAGCACCAAAAACAATATGGCTTTGTCTGGCAGGAGCTTCATTGTCCTGATGTCAATGTTGTCAATGCCTGGGATCTTACGTAGCACCAGATCCTTGATTTGTCATTTCACCTCAGGGAAGGTGATTGGCGAAACTGGGAGTGCCATTTGGAGGGGGCCTTCGAGGGCATCTGAGACTAATTGGTTCCGGCGGGGCGAGGATGTTTCATACGGCTGGAACCGCTCTTCTGGGTGATTTTGCCCAGGAACTATCAGGACGTTGAACTGGGAACTTTGGCGCAACTTGCCGCTTGAACCGTTTGGTGAGCTTCCAAAGCGCAAACTTGGAGCTCTCATCCGCAGTAACTTTAACTTGGCAAGGACCTTTCTTACAAAAATTTATTGACATTGGAAATGTTTAGTTTCAGATAAATACTTTTTCGTATCAAACTAAGGGGCTAAGTATCAAATTGATACCCAAACTATCAATTTGACATTTTCTAGTTGGTTTCAGTTTCAATTTGAGACAAAGTTTATCAGTTTTTTTGGGTGTATATTCTTATCAGAACTGAGTTTGAAGTGAGTTCACTATTTTTTTATAGACAATTTACAGTTCAGTTGCTGACCGACTTAATGAATTGATTTCGAATAAAAGGTTGCACTACAACTTAATAATTAAACTTAAACCATTATGAAAACACATATTAAAACTCAGTTTTTTGTAGATTTTGTCATTCATATTAAATTCAAGTACTTAAGTCTATTTGATTGATCAGAAGTGCATGTACAGAATACAAATAAGTACAGTCATAAAATCAGGCATGAGCAGTCGAAACTAAGCCTATTGCTGAGTGACTTGAGAATTATTTCAGTTCTATTCATCAAAATTTAAACATTAGTTTAGTAAAACTTTTTATAACCAAAGTCACAGTCGGGATTTACACGATGAAGCAAAGTTTATGAAGATTTCTTAGTGGGCAGGAGATTCAAGAGAACTTCTAAACGAAAGATATAGAATCTCTCCCGATAAGAAAACTCCATGAAGCTTGCTTCATCGTGTAAACTCCAACTTCAGTACCAGTCCATTTCAAAGTAGATTTCAGCATTTTCACCAAATTCTCTGATCAGCTTTTCCATTCATTGAGAAAACTTTTTTGTGGATTTATATGCTACATTTCAATTGTTTACTTTTGGTTAAATAATTCCCTTAACAAATACTTTCAAAACTTTTTGCTAACGAAAACAAATTCTGCTGCCAAAGTGTCACCAAAAACTCAAACAATTTAAAATAAACCAAAACAAATCGAACAACAACAAAATACCACGCAAAATGGTATGGAAATTTAAATCGAAACAAGACACACTACCCAGCCCCACCCATTCCACAACAACCACACCGCACCAACCCAAACAGTATGCTTTAGCTTAGTTGCAGTTGTAGTCAAAAAATCAATCGTGTCCAACTGCGGCGAAAGTGGGTTTCGGTTGGTGGAGCTGTGGGCGGTGGCTAAGCACTTTATCCCGATTGTACAGAGGCGACATAAAAGTCAGGCAGTGCATAAAAACCAAAACAGAATGAAATATGTGTGTACAAGGAAGTGGATACTTGTACGGCGACTGAAATAAGCCAGGGGGAAGCCAGCTGGATATGGATTTAAGTATGTATGCTGGCCCCAAGGACTTGGGACGCTCTTA
Organism: Lordiphosa collinella; assembly: GCA_018904265.1. Lineage (NCBI taxonomy): Eukaryota > Metazoa > Arthropoda > Insecta > Diptera > Drosophilidae > Lordiphosa > Lordiphosa collinella. The sequence continues at coordinate 46,738 of JAEIFV010000808.1, forward strand.
ACTTGCTACACAACAGACGTACACCTTCTCAACTGGACCCAACTAAAACCAAATCAAACCAACAAACAAACAACAAAAAAACACGAGACTGATTATAAACTCAACTTACATATACACTTTACTTACGTAACTTACCTAAACAGACACCACATATCGTGAATTCCTGGCGCTAAGCATGCCCATTTCGTAGACACCAAATCAAAGAAACCATAAAACATATTTATGCATACCAAAAATATATACAATACAATATCTTATATACTTATATTATTACATACAAAATATATATATATATAACGTTTACATACATACTTATTATCAACTGACATAATGTCTCACCTCTAAAAATTAAGTTTTGGCAAAAAGTCTAATTTCGGTTCCTCACTCACTATATCTCTCCTCTTATGATTTTCAAAATTTGAGTGTGATAAGCAAAAACGGAGTCTTAAGCTACAAACAAAAGTTATATCCATTTATATTTCCAGCTCCGTTTAAAGTCAAAATCAAAATTTTTGGCCCATTATTCTAACTATGCACAGCACAAATCGAACTTTTTTGGGAAGATATTCATTTATCAAGTAGTTTTCCTAAACCTTAATATTTCCTGTTTATGATTATATTAAAGTTTGTTCTCTAAGTCCGCGAACTTTTCCGAAAGTAGATTTATAGCCTTGTTTCACTGTCAAACATTCAACATCATTCAAGATATGTGATGTTTTAATGTTTTCGTTAACAAAGAACAGCTGATTGGATTGCTTCGTTTGCTTTCGTAAATCAAAGTTCGCCTTCCATATGTCAAGTAGCATGCTCTTATGAATGCTCGTGCACTGCATAAGAACTTGATATTTTTGAAACCCAAGTTTCCCAAACAACTGCAACAAAAATTATGCTAAAGGCATATTTTGTTCAGTTATGCAGTGTCTACGATACCCGCGAAACTCGTGTCGCTCATTTCTAATACTTATGCTAACAGAGAGCGTAAAAATGTGAGTGTTGAGTGAGCTTGTCGCTCTCGCTCTCTTTCGCTCTCCTTTTCTTGACATTACAGCAGTGTTCCCCAGCTATGCCACGGGGGGCCGAACACACTCCGCAATTCACACCGAATGCTTGCCGAAGTAATGCATCAGTGTGTGCTAGAGAGAGACAGAGAGCCTCTCTTCTTGGGGAACCCTGCATTACAGAAACAATTCTACGCCGTTTACCGTTACTTTTTTATAAACAAAAAGAGCGAGAGCTTCAAAAATTATACATATCAATCACTTAATTGAAAAATGTCATAGCTTAAATTAATCCATTTTGTGAAAATCGCGCTTAAAGCTCTCAATGGGATTATTAACGAAATTCGAAAATATGATCTTTTAATAAGAAACCGAAGGATCTTTGCATATATGTCGCTTTTACTGGAACATGAAAACAAACCTGTACAATTATATACTGACAGATTCTCATCTCACTCAGATTCTATGAAAGAAAGCAATCGGGGGTGTCCTATAAATCTCTAGAGATTTTGTTGGTTTGCAAATCGCTCAAAAACTCCGTCGGTGTCCCAGAACTGCAAGTGATTTCATATTCTTAGTGGGAAAAAGAATTGGTTCAATTTGATGTTCAATTGAAATCTGTTAAATGTGGTGTAAGTCTTATGATGCATGCTAATATTGTATTGAGAGAAGCTCGGCTTTGGCCCTTTGGGGCTGTGTCAACGTGACAAGCCTTGGGGCTGTGTCAACTAGACAACCATTTTACTTTTTACTTTACCTAAAATTAAAATTTCAAAATATTTCCGCGTCAATGATAAAGCAAAATTAGGCAACCCTTGGCCTGTTTGTTGTTGACAATTTCCCATGTGGCGCTAGAAATGTAGACAGATGGTCGGTTTTGGTTGATTTGGCAGCCTTCTTTATTTGATGCAGCCTATCCTGAAAAATAATGTAGTTTACATTTGCAAATCTGATTTTGCTTATCCAAATAGTTTTAGGGGTGAATTGGTTGGAAGAGATTTCTGGGTCACGCTTTAGAGAATATTTTTGCATCATTAACTCAAAAATCGTGCTTTTCGCTAATGAGATAGACAATTTTCGGATCATTTTCCTTCAAAAATTGAAAAAATACATGTCCAATTATTTCAACTACTTTGTTTATAAATCGGGTTGAACATCGATGGAATGAAACAATTTGTTGTTAAAACATTTCCTTGCATTTGCAACCACTTTGGAAAATAACTTTCCAAAATTTCTTTTAGACTAGCTTAAGTGAAAGGCTTTTGTTTCGAGCCATAAAATAAAACAGAAAGAAAACAAGATGAAGCGGTGAGTAAAGTTTACCAGATTTTTGAAGAAAACAATGTTAAGGCTGTGGGCTGATATGTCAGCCAGTTCGGATATACAGGCCTGTTCCGGTTTTCACATATTTCTTCGATTTCAAATGAAAAATGATTTGGTTTTAGCTGTTCTGGTATTCAAACGATTTGCAATTCGAATGTTTCATTTCCAAATTGTTTCCGTTGACTACACTTTCACCTTAATCAACTGGTGAATCAAAACAATCCAATAAATAATTACTCAAAATAGTTGATGGTAGTTGAATTAAATGTGTTTAAAATGCCCAATTTTATGAACATTTTCCCCGCGTAATTTGTGGCCAGTGAACAGCTTGAAGTAAAATATGGTTTTGATATGGTTTTAGTTAGAATTAAGGTGAAAGTTCGCCAAACAATAAAGCCTATTGTACATGTTCGTGTTACCAAACTGAATTGTTAAACATCATCAGGATCATTAAATGAAAACTCAAAATCAAGTGTGTTCACTGCCTACATATGCGCTATGCTCGCATCCGTAGATGTTTTACGCAAAAGCATTGCCGCACGCATAGAATTGCAACAACAACTTTGTAGGTTTTCTTGCTTCTCTTTCTCTCCCATGCCTCTTGCAAAATTGAACGTAACAGCAACTACGTAACAAATACGGGCCTAAGAGAGATGAGATGTTTTGGTGAATTACGTATTGGTCGAAAGAAAAATTATTTCTAAAGTAAAAAAAATTATTTAAAATAAAAATTATCCCTTTGACTTAGCAAGTATCTAAAGATAGTCCACGATTTGGTAAAGAACTTGGGCTTGACTCTAATTTACCCTTATCTGACGACTTTACTCAAGCAGCAATCAAAAAGATACCATTACCAAATCAGGGTAAACTATTAGATCCTTTGTTTTCGAAAATTTTCAAGTACAAAAATCTGAACAATTTGCACTAGTCAGATTGCAATTATCAATCGAAGGAATTGCTGGTTGGGTGATGTCAAAGAAACTAAGAAATCACTTTACGATTATGACAACTTGCGAGTGTCAGAGTGCAAGTTCCATTATCTTCCTTCTTTGCCATCAAAATCCCTGAAAATAAAATATTTTCTTCCCATTTCGCCCCACCTGGAAATGATGTCTACCAAAAAAGTTCGATTCAACTGCATAGTAAATATGTACTAAGTAATCAAAGTAGTTTTTTTTTTCCTCACTTTTAGTGTGAGTTTTATGTGTGTGCGTTGAATTTTATTAAATAACTTACATACAAGTATATAAAATATTACAATATACAACTTTTATATGTCTACAAGTATTTTTGCTCTTAAACAAAAAAAAAACAACAAAAAATCCCACAAAAAAAAACACAGCCGGGCATTTTGTGGAGCAAATTGGGGCATGGATTTTTGATTTTGTACTTTTGTATGGCCAAAAGCATTTGTTTGTATGTCTGTACCACTGCAAAGCAATTAAGGATTGATGCCCAGCAAAATGAGGAATTAAGCGTAATTAATGAATTGTTAATGTTGAATCATACAAAAGTGTCGAAGCGCAGGCAAACGCAACGCCCAAATGCCCAAATGAAAGAGAATGGTTATGAAATGGAACGAACACAAGATACAACAATTTTTTTTGCAATTTTTTTTTGTCCTCATTCAATCAAATTGAATGCGAAATTTTAAATATCAAATATTTTATTCAATGTGTACATTAAACATATTAAACTATATACTTATATGTGTATTGCAAACAAAAGAGGAAGAGTGCGTTTTTACTGGGGAAGGGTATGGAATGGGGTTTTTATTTTTTCAGATGGCCTTTTTAAAACTACAAGAAGAGTTTCCAGTGAGGACTTGTACGAAGGAAATTCAAATGAAGTTTTCAAGGTTGGCACTTTTAGTATAATTTTCAATAGAATTTCGAAAGAAGATTTAAAGGAATTTTCAGATACTAAGCTAAATATCTAACGAATGTAGATAAATACTTACTGATTGGATGAGACCAATGAGAAGAGGACGTAATCGTAACCTCTACACCAGCGATGTTCACCCATTGCCCCCAGGGGCCGAGCGCAATCGGCTATTTACACCAGCGATGTTCCTTCATAGCACCTAGAGACCGAGCGCAATCGGCTATTTACACGCACACGAGCCGACCGCATGCCGAAGTCATATGAGCGTAAGCAGAGCTCTTTTTGCCTTGATTCGCTGCCCAGCCGTCGTTGAGGGCAGTTCAAAGCAGGGCTGTGTCGCTTTAATATCGCACACCAATACACTCTCAATTTTTATCCTCGCTCTTCTTGAACATCGCTGCTCTACACAGAATGCGAAACGGACAATTAGTGGCATGTAAAGAAGAAGCAACAGTAAGCCTCAAGGGTATACAATTAGTTCCGTATTTGTCTTGATGGGACCCAAGTAGATTATACCCTCTATAAGCTAATGCTGAAACATTATAGCCAACTTGGTGAGTCAATGTTGAAGTGTCGGTAAGTCTAAAAGCTTTCGTCTGAATATATGGAGTAAGTAATTCTAAACTGTGGGTCCGAGCCATAGCTGTTAAATAATGATAACTAATATTTGATTACTTTTATATACTTTACACCAGCGGTGGGCATGAAATTTGATTTTGGGAGCAGTTCAACAACAACAGAAAAAACCGACCCTGTTACCAATGCTCCAGTCCACAAGCCAGATACACACTCCAAATATTTGTTTTTGCAAACGTCTATGCCACGCACACGGCCAGTGACGTGCCTCGATACGCAATAGATTTGCTGTTGCTCTCGCTTCGAAGCCAGGCAATTGTAGTTGTCGCTCTGTCTCCTTGTGTGCTGCGGCGCCAAAAAGTGAGACAATTTTTAATGCGTCGGCGTGGCGCCAGTTGCCGTAAAATAACTCTCGGGAGCAATGGGACCAAAGGCTTGCCAACCGCTGCCATACAATTTTGAATTTAAATGATGGCCCTTTTAAAAATTTTTTTTTTCAATTTGCCACAATCTAATCTTTTTTGTTTTGTTATGCACAGAGCAGAATCCACCGCCCCCCTTGGATTTAAAATCAGCTGACGTTGAACCGCACCCTAGCTGACACGACCCACCAACGCCCAAGACTCTTGGTGCACGCCTAATATGTTTCTTATATTGAATCATCTGCCTAAAACTTGTAATTCTCAACTTCGAATTCTGTGCAAAAAAAAAAAGAGTTATTTTACCAGTTAAACTTTTGATTCTGCTGCGAAGTTAAAAGCGTAATTGTAGATTTTCATCAATTTTATCCCTTAATTTCATTTACTTTTGACTTTTGTCATCATTCTGCATACTTAAATGGAATGTGCAGATCGGAGAGTTGAGAGTTTCCTGAATCTGGATGGCAATATATAGCAGTTGTGAAGATATTAACACTCTAGTTCCCAAATTGTTTTTTGCACAAAAAAAAAAATATTTTTTTTTGCATTCTTAGATAATAAGGTCATTTAGAGTTAAGTACTCAACCAAAATAACCAATGCATAAAAATTTGATTGTATAGTTTTTTATACCCTTGCAGAGGGAAATTGTGCGGATGTTTGTAACGCATTGAAGGAAGCATCTCCGACCACATAAAGTATATATATTCTTGATCAGCATGACGAGCCTCTTGTCCGTCTGTCTGTTTCTATGCTATCTCCTGCGTCAGTTTTAAAGCTATCCTCACCAAACTTTGCACGAAGTCTTTTGGTACAAATACGCTGCACATTTGTCGGAACCGGCCGGATCGGATGACTATAGCATATAGCTGCCATAGGAACGATCGGTCGAGTAAGTATTTCTTTGTTTACTATCTTTTCCCATGATTTCACTAAGTTTGGTTGAAATCGGATGACTATAGCATATAGCTGCCATAGAAACGATTGGTCGAAAAACTAGATCTAGTATACATGCAGGGCGCGCCCTATACAAAACGATGCACCTGCAAACGATTTCGTGTGTATGCGTCGCGTAGAACAAAAACCGGTTTTGTTCTGTTCTTTGATTGATGTTTGCGGCGGAAACTTTGAGCGCGCTTGCAGACTGACCAATGACAATTTCTTGTGATTTTGTTGTTGCCTACCCAATTTTTTTGTGAGTATTGGTGAGTGCTCTGCCGTATGCTGCTTTTGGGCATGTCTGATCTACGGCATTTCGTAAGTGTCTTAGCGTTATTGGTGTATTGGTGGCGACCTCCTGGATGGCCACCAGTTCAGCTTGGTACACACTGCAATGATCCGGAAATCGGAATGATATTTTCATGGCTAAGTCGGTAGAGAATATTCCTCCTCCTGCTTTGTTATAGAGCTTAGATGCAGCCTCTGTGGTAAATTCTCCCAGAAATGTCTACTAGGGATATTGCGTCATAGAGTTTCTGCAGTGACGTCGTGGGTATAGAGTAATCTGTAATGGCGGGAACCGCTGTTTAATGGTTGAGTATGGTTGAATGCCACGACTTGCCCGCGTACCAGTCGCCATACTCTTAATCTCAGGACTGTGTGCTAAATAAAAAATAAATGTATACACTTTAAATTGCAGAAATGCCTCAAACTGTGGTTGTGAGCGAACTAGTCCTCCTCGCTACAGCACCGAAGTTAGCTTTAAAATGTAATGACTTCTCATTTCACGGATAAATTTCTAAAACTTACTCAAGGGTGCCTTTAAGCATGTTATGAATAATTTAGGATATCATTTCTGTATATTCGCCTTAAAACAAATTTATTTTGAAATTAAAGTTTGTCCGACAAGCTGAGTGAATGACGCTGCCATACATTTTGCATATTTTGAGGAACATTTTCATAATAAAGTTTTCTTGTACGTAGGAATAGATGGATGGATGGGTGCACTCAGCGGAGTTTTACTTAATAGAGTGGAATAATTAGTTTGTAGCTAAATTCACAAAATGTTGACTTCAAAAACTACAGAAAATTGTAAATAATGGGAGATCATAAAGATATGATTATGGAAAGCGGGATGTTTATTTAAAGTAAACTAGCAACCATATCCCCTCCAACCTGCTCAAATTCCTTAACGCAATTCCCGCCTTAATTTCGGAATGTTTGTCTAAATTCTCCTCAAGTTTCACTAAGCTAATTAAGTGGGAATTCCTTTTTTTTCCCAGCTTATGGGAAAATTCATCACGTCTGGCCACATAACTGCAATGCATAGTTTCTAATTAAAAGTTCGCCCATCTGCGGCTTTTGCAATGTCTCTGGTGTGTGTGTGCGTGTGGGTGTTGCCACTTGACAAATGGTGCGGCACTTCATCAACGCACCAAAAAGACCAAAAATTTTGTTTGTGGTCCATTTAGTTCATAAATGACTAATCCAAATGCCTGGCTATCGCTAGTCTGTGGTAGATGAGTGATTGGGCAACAGGAGCCATCGAAATTGGCATACATGTTTGAATTTTAATGCAATGCTGGTCGATAAACTATTTTGCATGCGTGGAATCAGGTGCCCATTCACGGCCATGGGCCCAATCAATGTTGCCCTAGGAATTTGTGGTTATTAATGAGCTGTGACCAGACATGTCTGGTGACAAGAGTGAGGCTCATAATTTGTAGCCAAGTTAGTTGCAGGGGAATGGGAAGTTGGTGCCTTTGTGCACTTACTCAACGTGGCGGCAGCAGCTCAGCAGCATTCTTTCACAACGCAATACAAGCCATCAAGAAATCGTTGAGCGATGTTTCATTGGAGTTGACTCTTTTTGCGTGTGATTGACTTAACCCTCTAGTTCCCAAAACCGCCTCTAGGCGGGCTAAGTTCAGTAGACGCTCAATCGTGTTTTTTATTCGATTTTTCTATTTTTTTAATTTCATCTATTTTAGAAAATCCCAAATTTTCATATTGGAGCGCTTGCAGTTTGCGTCAGCACGAAAAGCAGCTGTCAAAGACATTTAACTGCAGAAGTTTGTGAGTTTCACTACAAATAATAAATAATAATAATAATAATAATAACAAATAATAAATTATTTTGTTTTTAGAGTATGGCGTATGGCGACTGGTACGTGGGCTGAACAGGTGGCCATCCAGGAGGTCGCCACCAATACACCAATAACGCTTAGACACTTACGAAATGCCGTAGATCAGACATGCCCAAAAGCAGCATACGGCAGAGCACTTACCAAAACTCACAAAAAATTGGGTAGGCAACAACAAAATCACAAGAAATTGTCGTTGGTCAGTCTGCAAGCGCGCTCAAAGTTTCCGCCGCAAACATCAATCAAAGAACAGAACCAAACCGGTTTTTGTTCTACGCGACGCATACACACGAAATCGTTTGCAGGTGCATCGTTTTGTATAGGGCGCGCCCTACACCCAGAAAAATTTCTTTCTAAAAGGGCCAAAAAAGGTTAACTATCTTTACTTTTAAAAAGGCTTTCTACAAAAAATACAACTTTATTTTCTTGAAACAAGGGTTTTGTGTTAATCAAATTTAGAAAAAATTTCTCAAATATAGAAAGCCGTTTCACACAAAAGACAAATTTAAAAGGGTGGTGGGGGTTGGGTGGGGTGGGTGTGTGTTGCTGCTGCTCCCCCACCCACCAGCGCCCACCACCTTCTTTTGCTGTGATAATTTTTTAAATACAATTTTTTTTTTTTTTTTTTTTTTTACTTACCCTTACTAGGATTCGAACTCAGGACCTCGGCACTCTAAACACGAACGACGGACATCTTAACGCTCACCGATACAACAGTGTCGCGCGAGACGGAGGCGAAATGACAGTAAAGAATGCAATCAAGACCGGGGTAGAATGGCAAGACATTTGCCGGGCAGCCGCCAGGTCGTGGGATCGAATCCCATTCAAGGCATTGACATACATTTTTTTTATTTTCTCTTTTTTTTCTTTTTTGTTTTTTAGTTTGTTGTTTTTAAAATTTTCTATATTTTTCCGATATTTTTTACAATGCACTGAGGTCTCAAATACATTTTTTCGTCAAACGAGAAGCTCGTTACTGCAAGCATCGTTTCTAAAATTTAGCAAATTATTTTCTTGTTTTTAAGTAAAGACGAGTGCATCGTTTTTTCTTATTTTTTGGTAAAGCAGTGCATTGTTTTTTTGCCTACTTTTGGTAAGGTGCATCGATTTTTCTTAATTTAAGGAAATTTTTCTCAATTTTAGGGCTTTATATTTTAATGGTTAGTGTTTTTTTAAAATTCAGTTAAAAATTTCACCAATTTAGGAAAATTTTTCTTAAATTAAGGGCAAATCCATTTTATGGCGAAATTTTCTTAAATCTGGGGTGACAGCTATATGCTATAGTCATCAGATCCGGCCGGTTTCGACAAATGTGCAGCGTATTTGTATCAAAAGACTTCGTGCAAAGTTTGGTGAGGATAGCTTTTAAACTGACGGAGGAGATAGAATAGAAACAGACCGACAGACAGACGGTCAGAAGGAGAGAAGAAGAAACGGACAGACGGACGGACAGACGGACAGGACTAAATCAACTCAGTTCGTCATGCCGATGATGTATATACTACCGTATATATACTTAATGTGGTCGGAGATGCTTCCTTCTAATGCGTTACAGACATCGAAATCGGAAAAAGGACATCTAGTTTGAGCTTCCATGATTCCACTTTTCCATAAGGTTTTTTTGCTCCCAACAGACATATACCCCCAACCTAAAAACCTTTTTTATGAACCACTAAAAACCTCAAACAACATAACCCAAACATTTCAACTTTGCATCCCTTTTTTAAAGCTAAGCTATAAGATATATACAATATATCATAAGTTAAGTCAATAGTATGGCTTCCCCACAAAAGGATCAAAATAGGCATTTTTAACAGCTTTTAGCTGAAATAACTAAAAATCTTGACGTGATGGACTATTTCTGAATACAGATTCGAGTACAGCACACGAAAATCATCTAGAATCACCACTAGCCCCTCAATATACGGAAAAAATCAATTTTTGTTGCATTGTGTAATTAATACTTCACTAACTGACGGTGCAATGCTGTGATCATCCGATGGCATCTATTCCAACAAAGTTAGGAGCGGTTAAATGAGCTCATTGTTTTCGTGTAAAATCGCGGCCATCGATTGCTCGCCTGCTCTGACGTTTCGGCAGCTCAAAGATCCGCTTGACAGCTTACCTGTTGCATTCTTCTGAGCTGAATTCTCATTACACTCATCCGATTTGCTCTTTTTGAGGATTGCGACAAATTAAGTTTTTGACAATTAAAAGAAAGTTAAATAGTCTTGTTACTATTCAGGTTATCAACTATCAATGTGCAAGACTTAATCCTAATCGGTTCAATAATTTCTGCGTGATTGGGAAACAAACATACAGACTTTCACATTTTACGTATTAGTAAGATTCTCAAGAGTCAGAACAGCAGTTCTGCTTAACGAGCTTTTGCTTTTGATATTTGAAAGGCTTTATGACCTAAAAATCCCACTACTTAGCTATGTAAACGGTAGTAACAAAAGTTTAAGCAATTTCAATAATTTTATGAAATATTATCAACATTACTTCGACCAAGAAAAGTAATAAGAAAATAAGAAAGTAATGCAGAAATAGCTAAATACAATAAACAACTTGCTTTAAGTCAACACAGTCGCTCGTCCAAGATCATTCTGATTGCCGTCATTCTACTTACCATAAATCGATATTTCCACCAAATTGTCATTAACTCCTTGGGGTGTTGGCTGCTCATACCCAATGACCCGACTGGTCAGTGCAAGTTGCTTTGTTTTCAATGCAAATCTCATCGAATTATGTTAAAATGTAAATTGCCTGCATTGCCAATCTCATCAAGTGGCTAAAAGTAGGCCCAATCAGCTCATATCAAATTTACATGTAAATCAAATTCGAGCAAACAGCCCCGCCGCACACACAAACACAACGTTTTAAAGTACTTTTGAGTTCTTTTCTGGTTCAATTCGTTATACAATAAATTGTCAATAAATTAATAAGGGGAAAAATAAAAAATAAATTAAGAAAAGAGTTGACGACGATATAAAGTATTTACACTGTTGCCCAGCATGTTGGCAAACTCACGCTGGCCGCTCAGTTGAAAAAATCCAGTATGCCATTGAGCAGCTCATAGGCAAAGCCGGACTCATCGCTGGCTACGCTGGCGGCCTTCTTCTTCTTGTTCTTTTTCGCCTTCTTCGATTTCTTCGCCTTGGCGGTGGTGGAATCGGCCAAGGCTGGTGCTGAGGTAACCGCTGGCGGCGCACTGGCAGCTGCCTCCTCAACCACCTCGGTGGCAGCAGCGGCAGCGATGGTAGCTGGATCAGCAGCAGCAGTTGCGCCTGCCTCATCCTTGCTTTGTAGCAACTCTGTTGCCATATCAACATGTTCACGTGTCTGATCCACAGCTGGGGTGACAGCCACCACTGGCTTTTTAATGGGTTTCTCTTCATCATCATCGTCCAACTCATCTAGCAGACCGCCCAGACTGAAACCACCATAATCGGCATCTTCGGGTGCCTCGGTATCATCGTCTTCGGTATCGGCATAGTCATCAGTTTCGTTATCATCATCATCGTCAGTTTCGGCATCGTAGTCATCGTCCTCATCTTCATCATCATCGCCACCAGCTGAAAAGAGAGATGGGAATTAAGCTCAGGACTTTGGACTGATCGCAGTTAAAAGCATGGAGCAATATGCTAAGCACTCAGCATGCCAAAAACCCGGGAACCTAGCATCTTTGTGCAGCCTTGTCATTGCCTCGGACGTGAGACCACCACTTTCTGCACTATGCAGAAATAATTTATTTCCGGTTAGAGTGTATGGTTCTATTAAGCCGAACTTAAAACTGAAACCTTCTAAATTTTAAACTTCCCGAACCTGGACTCGAAGCAGACCCCTCTGCCTGGAAAAAAGGTACTGTTCAAAGAATACCTTTGTTAGTTTTGGCACGAGCTTTAAAAAGTGATCTTTTTTCAGGCAGTCAGAAAAAAACAGCTGTATTATGTAAACAGTTATCCAAGAAAACGGGAATTGAAATGACATTTCACCAGTGACTTTTCTTAGCGTACTCTTTGCTCAACCAACGAAAGTTTTTTCCGCTCACTTTGTTCATTTCTTTCCCTGGCTCAGTAAACTGCAAATATGAATGCGTGCTAGTGCGCTCTTTACGCAACAACTACAAAAAAGAAAGTTTGAGCTCAGTTGCGTAGGATAAGGTGCAATCATAAGACTGGTTCGGGTGTTTCTCTTATCGAGAACCATGAATCAGAAAACACTAGAAAAACAAAAACAAGGGTTTTTGTTCAGAGACTGCGCGAGTTTGTTTAATTTGTACCTGTCATTTTGGTGAGCAGACAGCTCAGAAAAAAATAGTTGAGTTTTGGGTTTTTTCCAGAACTTATAAAACTATAGCATTATATGGACCGGATAGAAATAATTATATAGTGCTCAGGGAATCAAAGAGGATCCAGAACTTGAACCGTATATCTCAGAACGGGCAGTGGAACCGAAATTTTTATTTACCAGTATCTGAGAGCCGATCTTTCTGTAACCGAAAATAGCCTAAACATTTTACCAACACAGTTTCGTTCTGAGTGCAACAAAGTGGCAACTTAGAGTGGTCTCTTTAAAAACAGTTTTTTACTAATGTGTCATTTTCTTAGGCCCTCATTATAATACCATGATAGCCTCTGAACAGAAAATTTCTTGGGTCAAAGCAGTTGGCAAATATATAATCAAGAATTTGAAAGTGGAGAAAATGTCGATTCGTACATGTACTTGTGTGAAAAAACTATATAAATGGTTCACAGTTTTTTTCCAAACATTTTAAAAGCATCAAGCTAGTTTTTTATGAGCTAAAAAAAATTTATCAATGCACAACTCTCGCAACTTTCTTGACCTCGAGCCAGCTAAACGCATTACAAATTAAACATAAGAAAGGTCGCCAAATAAATTGCAAACATGTAAAGGAGAAGGCACGCTCTCTTGTTTTGTAAACGAAACTAAAAAAAGTTTCATGTTACAAAACATATGCTGATTGAGTCTTGCATTCAAACTTAACGGGTAGTTCTAAGCTCGCTAGAAAGCTTTAAGCTTTCTCAATGAGAAACTTTTGCCTCAAAGCTTAAGCATGAACACCAAATATTTGACTTGCTGTATAAGTAGTTTGTCTAATTTAGATTTCATTGCTCTTTGCTGCTCCCAAATGCTTAAACCGTTTATTGCATGGAAAGGCAGTAAACAAGCACAAGTCATAATAAAGATTCCATGAAACAGTAACTGTATAGGCATCCTGCTGTTTTTGATGCCAGCTAAATTCATTACATTTACAAAATGTAGATGATGAACTGAAATGGTGAAGTAAAAAGTTTCCAGAATTGTATGAACTAACTAAAGTTCTTCAAGCTGTTCCAGCTACCCAAGAAATCGAATGGACTCACGCTCTTTCTTTAAGAATAAGAATCCAGTTACCAATACGTAGCCGAATATCGAAGTAAATTAGAACCAAAATTGAACCTTTTACGCAAAACATATGTAGGTTTTGTTAGGTGCCAGATCCGTAAGCGGAATCGAATTTATTTGATTCTCTGATAGTGCTGAGTCTAAGCTTAATAATCAAAAATCGGCATATTCGAGGGTGACACAGAAATCTCTAGAGATTTTGGCGTCTCTCAAAAAATCCATCGGTGCCACAGAACTTCGTGAGATTTCGTTTTCTTATTCGAAAGTCGAGTTAAAAGGTGTGTGTATAAGATTACCGTCCAACTACGAAAACAGAGCTAAATCGCGTAGGTTCGCGAAGTCGATTTGGTTAGGTTTGTGTATTTGTTGGTTTGCCAAAATCTCCTCACAAAATACGAGAGGTTTCTGTGGCACCTAAGAATTAATTTTCGGTTAGATGTGGTTGGAAGAGGTTTCAGTGTCACCCCCGATTACGACTTTGAAGAAGAAATTATACCAAAACAAATCAGCATATTAATGCACATGAAAGTACAGGCACTTTTGTAAGCCTCAGTAATGAATGAGGTGCATTCGGGTATTGCTAAAAATTTGTAATACTTTCGTTAACCAAAACACGTCTGTTATTTCTGCAAAAAAATTTCCTAGCGATCTACAAACGGTAGGAGAATCGAACCTTAGACTTTCCAACCGGCAAACACACAGACCCGCAGAATCGTATTGTGAGTATTGAGTACTTATAGCCGAGTACTGAGTATCGAGTAGTGTTGGGTAAATGTTGTTCATTTCACTGAACATGTTCAATTGTTCTTTTTTTTAAAGTAAGTCAATTCACTCAAGTTGTTCAGTTGTTTTTGTTCAGTTGTTCTTGCTCTGTTGTTCACTGGTTCAGTTGTTCTTGTTTAGTTGTTCACTTGTTCCGTTGATCTTGTTTAGTTGTTCTTGTTCAGTCTTTCTTGTTCAGTTGTTTACTTGTTCAGTTGTTCTTGTTCAGTTGTTCACTTGTTCTTGTTCAGCTGTTCAATGTTGGTTTGAATTGTGAGCCGTTTCGTTGGATTTGTGCTGTTCCAATTGTTCACCAGTTCTTCACCTGGGCATTGTGACGATAAGCGATCATTCAAACTAATTTTAATCCTTCGTCGCTGGTCACACTGCGGAATGTTGCCTATTTGTTAGCCATCTCTAAAATGGTTGCCACGCCAGCATGTTGCTGGCGGACAAAAAACAGCTGAAGAGTTCCCAAATTGAGTGAACAAGTCACTGAAAAACTCACTGAACAACTCTGACTAAGCAACTCACAGACCAAGAGTGAGTGAACGAGAACAAATGAACAACTCTGACTGAACAAGAACAACTCACGGAACAAGAGCGAGTGAACAACAACAACAACAACTGAACAAGTGAACAGCTGAACAAGAACAACTGAACTAGTGAACAACTGAACAACTCTAGTGAAGAACATGTTCACTTGCTTTAGTGAACAACTCAATTTTGTTCACAAGAACAACTGATCAAGTGAACGGCTGAACAAGAACAAGTGAACAACTCTAGTGAAGAAAATGTTCAGTTTAGTGAACAACTCAATTTTGTTCACTCACACATGAACAACCCAACACTAGTATCGAATACTGAACATCGAGTACTTAGTATTGAGTATTAAGTATCAAGTACTTCAAATCGATTACTAAGTATCGAGTACTTAGTATAGAGCAATTAGTAATTAGAATCGAGTACTTTATATCGAATACTGACTATCGAACCCGTAGTATCGAGTACTTAAAATCGAGTACTTAGAACTGAGAACTGAGTATCGAATTCTGAGTATGGAGAGTATCGAATACTGTGTATCGAGTACAGAGTATTGAGTTCGTCAAATTGAGTACTTAGAAAGAAGTACTTAGAATCAAGTACTTAGAATCGTGTACTAAGTATCGAATACTTAGTATCGAGTATTTAGTCTCAAGCACTTAGAATAGAGCCCTGAGTGTTAAATACTAATTATCGAGTATTTTGTTTCGAGTACTTAGTATCGAGTACTGAGTATCAAGTACTTCAAATCGAGTACTTGGAATCGAGTACTTAGAATCGAGTTCTTAGAATCGTGTATTAGGTATCGAAAACTTAGTATCGTTAGTATCGTAGTATCGAGCACTTAGAATAGAGCCCAGAGTGTTAAATACTCATAATCTAATACTTTGTTTCGAGTACTTAATATCGAATACTGAGTATGGATTACGTCAAATCGAGTACTTAGAATCGAGTAATTAGAACCGTGTACTAAGTATCGAATACTTAGTATCGAGTACTTAGTATCAAGCACTTAGAATAGAGCCCTGAGTGTTAAATACTAATAATCGAGTACTTTGTTTCGAGAACTTAATATCGAGTACTGAGTATCGAGTACTTCAAATCGAGTATTTAGAATCGAGTACTTAAAATCTAGTGCTTAGAATCGTTTATTAAGTATCGAAAACTTAGTATTGAGTACTTAGTATCGAGCACTTAGAGCACTGAGTGTTAAATACTTATAATCGAGTACTTAATATCGAGTACTTAGTATCGAGTACTGAGAATCGAGTACTTAGTAACGATAACTTATTTATGAGTACTAAGTAACAAGTTCTGAGTATCGCGTATTTAGTATTTAGTGCTTATTATTAGGTGCTAAGTATCCAGGTCGGTGTATGAAGTTCTGAGTATCGAGTTTTGAGTATATAGAAGAACGTATTCAAGTAAATAAAAGGCGGGGCATATCAAGAACTCGTGAGTGGGTTTGGAACTGTATAAGCATGACCATTCTGTGATTTTTTAATTATAAGTACTTTAAAAAGCTGTGACCAAAGATTCTCTATCATATCTCTTGTAAAAGTAATTTTGGCAGCTGACTCCATACAAGGCCGACCTCTGTACCAGCTTTCGTCTCGGTTTCGAGACTACATATCTTGGTTTAAGATTGGATTTTTCTCTGCGTAGAATTCGAATTAGAAGGTATCCTCTACCTTTTGCTGAAGAAGTCGCATATAAAAATTTGTAACTTCGAGGAATTTCTATATTTGAAATTATATAACGCAAAGACATCTGAAAACGTGTATTCCTAAATCTAAAAGGCTATTTTTGTCTAAGTGTATCGTTAAATCTAAAGCAACATATTAGACGCATTCGATTTGGCAGAAGTCTGCCAAGAACCCAATTTTCAAATCGTTAAAGCCCAAGTGGGATCTTAGTTAGAAGTTTTCAAAATTCGATATCAGACTGGTTCCCGTGACAACCGAACTCGGTACCGAATTTGGAAAGATCTTAACATCTTAAACTTTTCTAGTCTTACCCGCAAACCCAAAGATATCATCATCATCGTCATCCTCCTCATCCTTGTTAGCTGTGACCGGCAAGGGCTCTGCCTCGGCCACTCTTAGACCCTCGGGACCAAACTTGAAGCAGGATACACGCAACGAAGCCTCCACTTCCTCTTCGGCACGCAACTCAAAAGCCAGACAGGCCTTGAAATTCTCCTTGGCACGGGACAGACCATAGACACGACCACAAAACTTGGAATAGCCACCAGGCAGACCCACGCAAATGGGACGAGCGCGTTTGCTCGATATGCGACGAGAGGCCAGAGTAATGTCACCATACTTCAGTGAAACGCTCATCTCATCATTGCCCAGATAGGAGATTTTGGCACAGCCAGGACCACTGGGCAACAGGGGCAGTCCAAATTTGCGACAGCAATCGCAATGAGATTCGGAGCATTTGCAGTAACGACTGATGGGATTCTTATCGCTATCGGGTTTGGTTACAGCTGGCGCGGCGGTGGTGGCCACTGCAGCAGTTGGTTTGGGGGCCAAGGTGGTGACAGCAGCAGCAGCAGCAGAAGCAGCTGCGGCAGCAGGAGCAGCGGCACTCTCAGCCTCAGCAGCTGGTACTGCAGCGGGAGCTATCTCGTTGAGACTCTCATCAATGGCCGAACTGCTACTGATCGCTTCATCCGCATCCGCATCGGTATCCTCTCCCTTAGGTGGTTCGGGTGGTGCCACATTGGGATCAATTTCCTCTGGTGGCAAATCCAATTGCTTAAAGTTTTCCGAAATCTTATCCGTGCGTCGGAATACCGTCTTGGACTCCACCTGGCTGAACACCAGGCTGGCGATCACCAACAGAAGTAGCATAACTTGCCTGGGGCTTCCCATCGCGCCACTAAAATAAGCCCAAAAATGTACAAAATAAAAAACAAAGATTAGCAAAAGAAATCGAAAAAGTATTCCAAAAGTCAACAACAAAAGAAAAGTGCCAAGTGATTAAATTTCACCGCATTCTTTTATTTTTTTTTTTTTTGCAAATGACGAAAGAAATGAATTTAAATAAATATTGACATAATTTCTTCTTCCACTTCGGCACGAAAAGTAAACAAATTAACGCGAGGAGAAAAAATCAATTGGACGACCAAAAGCGAGAGTGAAATCTCTTTGGACGAAGACTCCAAAGTTATTTAATTGACGAATGGGGTTAGCCTCATTAGAATGTGGCTCCCCCCCTCCCTGCCGCTCTCCCTCCACGTAGTTAACACCAAAACTGAAACTTGTGTGCGTCACTTTTGTACCAGCACGAAGCACGAAGTGAAACTTCAACTTTTGGGTCTTCCTCTTCGTTTTCGATGTCTTGAAGTGGTCCCACCGGCACAACCGCCCGCCTGCCCTCCATTAAGCGAGCTCTCCTCGCTTTTCAAGATGTCCAAGTCAATTAGCGCGTTTTTTTAACTGGAGCTAAACATTCCCTAGCCAAACTAAGTATGTAGAGTGTGGGCGAGATTAATAATCTATCAACGGTAGCGCTTTGAAATGAGTTCAACTCTTCAAATTTTTTTTTGCTATGTGATGAAAACTTCAAATGTGATGGATGATAGATGAGAGTGCTGTGTAGATGAATAGACTCAGAGTCTGAGCTTGTGGACAAAGTGCCTCAAGGCAAGCTTGGAATCGTTTGTAAAAATTAGGTAATATGAGTATTTTACTTTGGTATAAAACGTTCAATTTAATACTTCATTTAACAACTGCTTTGTTCTTGAATGTTTTTAAAATGAGTACGAAACATTCTAGAATCAAGAACCGCTGATAACTTATATGTGAAATGAGAACGAACGTTTTTGAATCAAAAACTTTTCACGTTCTGTTTTTTGACCAAATTTTTTGTATCTTTTGGATCGATTTTGAAACTAGCAAGCGATTTGTTAGCGGTGAACGCTGCCGTTAGCGATATTCTTTAGTTATATCAGATACAAGTGAATTTTTATGACCTTGGAGGTCGATAATAATATCGAGCAATCGACGGCAGCAATTTTCTGTGCACAACGCATCCCAGCGTGCTTCTGAGACTCTAAAACAATCTCAAGCGGGGCGAATTGAACAATTAGAGCGCCAGGCCAGGTTGAGATCTGTTGAAACGCTAGAGCAGGCGAGCAATCGACGCCAGCAATTTACCAAACACATCACATCTGAGCATCTGCTGAGACAGCAGTAGAAGCAGAAGCTCGGACAGACTATTGCTAAAAGGGCGCCACAGCATAGCAAGCCGAAAGTCCCGAAATTTTCAAAATTCTCATAAGTTTTAAATATGAAGTAGATTCCAAAGATGACAACTGTAGACGGGTAAATAGGAGGTGTAGATTGAACGATTCAAAAAAATGTTAAAATGCGCCAGATGTATTAAGATTTTTCCTAAGTTTAGCAGATTATAAGGAAGTTTTCGACTATTATTTTTTAATATTTGGGGAGTTCTCTTGGTATTTTGTAAATACTCGTTTACTTTTGTTAGATTTGTATTATTTATTAAGATATTTGCGCATCGAACTGGATCGGAATATAAATTTGTGCTCCCTTAAAAAATTCTAGACTGAATCAAACCCGGAAAAATATGACCCAGTATCCGGTACTTATAATAAAAGAAATTGTAATCTCGGTATTGAAGCCAAAAGAGGAAACTAAAGAAAAAGCATCACTATTTTAGGGATTTAGTACAATATCCTAAAATTGTTTATAACCAACTTGGTTATTACTTTTACTTTATAAAAGGACTGTTTAAATGGAGTGATTGATGAAGTGACTCGAGCTTAGTCCTACGAATTTTATTTTCCTGTTATTCAAATACGACAATTTATTTAGAACCAGAGCTTCCAAAAACTGCAAGTTTGTATGCGTGCTAGTGTACTTCTAAAGCAACAACTACAAAATAGACACTTTGAGCTATCACTATGCTCGCTTTGCTCAGTTGCTTATGCTCGCTCAGCTGCTGAGAGTCGATCAGAATTATTCCCTTCAAGCTATTATCTTAAAACGGCTTCATGTGTTTCTCTCATTGAGAAATCTGAATCAGAATACCCCAGAAAAACAAAAATAGGTGTTCTGTTCAGTGAGTAAATATATAATTGGCAAGTTTAAGAAGCTTTAGATGTCCCGAGGAGGGATCGAACCCACGACCTCTTGCACAGAAGCCACACACACTACCCGCTGAACCACAGCCGGCCACAAATGTTCTGAGAGTGAGCACAGAAAAAATTGGTTGACCATATTTGCGATCTCTTTAAGTACATGCAGAAGGTTGCTTGCATGCCCGAAAATAGACTGCCTAAAATATTGACCCAGTTTCTGATGAGCGTACGTCATCAGCTCTTTCGCGAATAGGAACTTCTATCAGTCAAGCATTGCGAAACACTAAACCAGGAAGAAAAAACAAAGTGGGGCCTATGGGCCACAAAATTACTGAAATAGATGGATGCTTCATATCGATCATTTATTATGATCGAATCAGCGAGGAGCTCTAGTTACAAGTTCTAAACAAAGACCTACGAACAAATTTATTTCTACGACGCATTTTCGAATATTGTTGTTAGCCGGCTCGAGGTCGTGAACTCCACGTCAGGTGGTGCAGACGTGTCATAAATTTTCCCCTGAAGACGGATGCCTTTGCGCTTCCGAAATATAATGGAAGAAAACTAAATTTTAATTTGAATTTTATTCACGACCTCGAGCCGGCTAACAACAATTAGAAAGGTCGCCAAGCAACAAACACCGACGCATTTTCAGTGGAGAAAATTCACACAATCTTCATGACCAGAGGTAAATGTAAAATGGCTTGACACAGCCCCAAAGGGCCAAAGCCGAGCCTCTCTCAATCTCTTGGCTTGTGCGCTTCTAATTTTCGCACAACAGAAAGGGACCTACAGTTTAACGCCGAATCCAAATGGCAGTTTGACAAGATTTCCATGGCTAATTACTACAAAGCTGGCGCCAACAGCAGAGAGGGGTGACCGGGTGTAAAGTTTATTCAAAGAAGAAAATTTTTCATTAGATGCTCCATATTGTTGATACATAAACTGATTCTATCCTTTGTCACTTTGGTAAATGGTATACAAATTAAGAAACATTCGGAAAACAATGCCTTGGAATTGGAATCTATAATCGAACCGAAGCTTAAATCTAATCAAGTGCGAAAAATTAATGAAATCTAACCTGTTCCGAACAAAAAACTTCGCTTCAGTTCCACAAAATTAAAGACATTTAGAAATCTATTGACTTTTTATTATCTGTGAATCGAAATCACATCGAAAGAATCAAATTCGTTCTAAATCTATCGAAATCAAGCCCACTTTTTGACAAAAGTAGAGTATTCCCGCTTTTTCTTGAATCTTGAATAGTGGTTTTCATATTATGAACATTTTGTGCTAGCTTAATGAACGGCTTGAGCAAGTTTTAAGATCATTTTGCGCTCGTTAAATAAAAAAACATATTGGGAACTTAATTGCATGCCTTTCGGGCGGGGCTAAAATCAAAAGCTAAAAAAAGGGCGAATTCAGCAGATAAATCCGATTCTCGATTACTGATTTATGAATGCCGATTTTGAGCGGTGAATACAGTGATTGCCGATTGCGACTGATAAATTTGGTTATCATGATAGGTGAGACAGTTTATCGACTTTACGGCCAACTGTTAACGCCAAAATTAAGAATTAACTGCTGAACTTACAGCGTTAAAAGCCCTCAAAAATCGTGACAATGTTTTTTTTTTTTGACTAAATGTAATAAGGCAGAGAATAACCTAAACTAAGCATTCCGTGTCATTCAGCAGATAATCATCAGAAATTGCAAGTCGTAAATCAGTAATCGGAATCGGATTTATCTTCTGAATACGCCCATTGATTCAATTGGATCTTACAATCATACAATTCTCATAGCATAAATAAATAGGTTGTTGGTATCAGCGCTTAAAGCTCGCTGGTGAAATGTTGCCGGGAGGCCATCGAAACCGTCTGTCTGGGTATCTAAAGCTGCCCCGTACTAATGTCCAAAATCTTTGTTGACTTCGTTGATTATTGAATTATAATCAATCCTTGACCTGAAGACGGCTAACAAGCAATTTGACTAAATATCAAATAGGTTGCTATAGCCCATATACATTGAAAAAAAAATACAACTTTACGTTCCTTCTCTGAGAATTGAATTCGGGGCATCGGAACACCATAACACGAAAGACGCCGACTCCTATCGACCTCACGTGAGACATTGCGATAAATCACAATGAAGAATGCAGCCATAACACTCAGCACTTAAAAAGCGGTGTTTTTCCATGAACGTCAAACGAAATGGTTCGAAAAGAAGTCCGCTTGGGCTGAGTTTTGGAAGGTCGTTGATTCCAAAGTTAATTGAATGATTTGCCACAGATTGACTGAAGTTTCATTTGATCAGGCTTTTTCCACCTTGAAACTTTTTGTCTGTTCTAAAGTTAAGAAATTCCAAATACTATTTTGAATATTGAATACATAGATTGCTTTTCTATTAAACTTGAGTAAATCATGGTTCGAGCCTTTACTTTCACCCAAAAATCCTAGAACCTCAAACATTAACTATTGATAAGTCGTTGTAAATCTGCAATACCCATGGAAAATTTGGATTCAAATTCGCGAGCCGAAGTTTTATTAGGTTTTTGCAGCTTTGTTTGGAATTATAAAGCTTTATAAATTTATGCTAATTCTGGTCTTAAGGCATATAATATTAGAATTGGTGAGGATTTTAAAAATTTTTATTAAACGCTTAGTCAATTTGGTTTGAAATCTTTTGACGAACTTCCAATACAAAGATAAGATAACACAACGACAAGCTCAGAATAGTTAAAAAAGTTGTTTAATTGGATTCGTTTTATTATTTGCTTTTATTTATTACACTAAATCAGCGGTGGGCACGAAATTGGAGTAGTCCAACAGCAGCAACAGAAAAAAATCCTTTATTAGCAAGGTTTGAGTAAAGAAGCGAGGAACAGACTGCAAATAATTTGATTTTGCAGACGTCTGGTAATGCGCCAAGCGAGTCTCGATAGCGCACACTGCACCTGTTTCGACATCTTCATGTGCGCCCAGCTGTCGCCGTTCGCCGATACGCAATGGCACTTTGAAGAAGAGAGGCAATTGCACTTGCTTCGTATGCTTGTCGGCACCTCAAAGCGAGGCAATTTCTATGCGTTAGAGTGATGCCAGTTGCCAAAAAGTAACTTTCCACCGCTGAACTAAATTCTTAAAGACTGTCCAATTCAAAGAAAAAATTATTTTGAAATGAGATGAATCTTTTCTTCTTCCATTAGCTGACTTTTATCCTAATATAGTACTGCAAACGTACAAATATTTAGGAGTCTGGATTCATCACAATGCTCAATTTAACTTTCACCTGGGAGAAAAGCTAAAAGACTCCAAAGTAGCTATTAATAGTACTTGGAAATCGATACTAGGCAAAAAGGACGTTCCAACTAGCACAAAATACAAATTGTTTAATGCCGCAGTGAGAGCAATAATGTGTTATGGTGCACAAGTATGGGGGATACGGCGATACGATGAGGTAGAGAGTCTTCAAAGGTACTTTCTTAAGAAAATTTTTCGTCTGCCACAGTACACGCCGAACAGAATGTTATATCTGGAGACGGGACTATCGCCTCTGCATCTCTATACAGTTAATCTGCAATTCGTCTACGTGCAAAAAGTCATAAATATGGAGGAAAGAAGGGTACCTAGGATCTTAGCAGAATATTTGTTAAAAGATCGTCTGCAATGCTTCAGAGAGTGGGACAATTTAGCCGCGGAGTACGGAGTGCGTCTGAATTTGGAAGATACCGCGTCTTGGAAAACTTGGGCTAGAAACATCACCATTAAAATGCAGGCAGCATATAGGATCCAATTTGTTCAAGAATCCCAGAGAAGCTCAGAGCGACTGATCTATAGGCAGCTCCATTACGATCTGGGTGAGAATAACTATTTCTCTGATGAGGTTTCCATTGAAGGAATACGAAACATTTTTATGGCCAGAGGTGAAATATTGAAATTGAATTTCATACCAAATGTAACAAGGAGTGAAACAAACTGCCCTCTGTGCAACTTGAGTGAGCTTGAAAATGTCATTCATTTCATGGGAACTTGCCCCATTCTACGAGAACTCCGGCTTTCAATTTTGGGAAAATGTACCCTACGACCTCACAAAATAGTTGACATCCTCAACGGCGCGGACTGGAATAAGCTACAGAGTTATGTAATTAGCACTCAACTCAAACCCAAAACGCATGGCTGAACGATCTGGTATCTGGGGACGACCCGGGCAGCCAGGTGTATTAGGCTTCGTGTGGAGGGTGCGAGGAGGTGCGCGACATACGGTTTTTTAAACCAAGTCGCCATAACTTAATGCATTTAGTTCTTATTTTTTATTTTGTACATCCTACCATTGTTCATATAATTTTAATTTATTTTCGTTACAAAAATAAAAACTACTACTACTAGTACTAGTACTGCAATGACATGAACCAAAACGTTAACTTTTGCTGTTTTTATTTCTGCACAGAATTTTTGGATAGACACCGGTTCGTTGCTTGGTTCTATTCGATTTGGTTTGGTTTCGTCACATCCACAAAGCCATTTTCCACAATTCTAAGGCCTACTCAAGTAGGCTTAAAGAAAGGTTAAGGCAAACGTTTTCCATTTTACAAGCGTAAGCCTAATGTTTGAAGCTTTTTGTTAAATTTCACTCGTATGGCACAACATTGAGTTAAGATTATATAAACTGTTACCTACTTATCATGGTCAATAAACACCGACCTAGTGAACTTGGTCTTCAACTTCAGATTACGTTTGCTTAACAAATTATCCATGTTTACGTTGAATCTCTGGGAAAATTTAATATAGATTACCCATGGCAAAGTAGTTTTAACACACATTTCCAGTCATCTTCATTGATGACCTTCTGTTGTGGCTGTTGCTGCTGTTGCCGCTGTTGCTCCAAAGCAATTTGTAACCCAGTTGCCGTTCTGTTTCAAGTTGTTGCTGTTGTTATGGCTATTAGTGGATAGAAAGTATGTGACCAAATGTGGCAGCTCGAGTCCAAGAAAGCACCAACCAATAACCGTAAATGTAACTGAACTTTGTGACAAGTCTCTACTGGGCCCAGTGGGTGGGTGGTGGTTGAAATGGCTGAGAATGCTGGGCAATGCAATCAGCCAAAAAAAAAAAAAAAAAAAAAAAAACTTGCAGTTACGGAAGATGTTGCGTGAGGGGAAAACCGGATAGTTCATAATTTCACCGACAGACGACGACCGACATTCCACGTACGTAACCCAAAGCTCACTTCATTTGCATGCCGCCGCCCATTTGGAATAGAAGAGAAGCACTCAATGCATATGCATATGGTTCGATGGGGCTCGACATTTTCTATTTTTGTCCATAAATTATAACGGTTTGTGAAATGAAATTAGCATTAATTAATTATGAAATTTCATAGTTGAAAAGAAAAAGAAAGTGAGCTGATCAAAATCATCTCTGGTATCGATATAAGTATGTGCCTATAAAGCAGGTAGCAGATCCAAACTCGAAATCCAAAAAAAAAAAAAAAACTGTTAATTATGCGTTGCCAATAGCGAAAGTGTTGCAAACAAATTTCTTCTTTCAAATCCCAAGTGATGATTATGACACACAAACAATGGAAATTATGCCGGATGATTTAAGCAAGGGCATCCTTTTGGAAAGATATTGTGACAGATGAAGCACTCAAAATGCTCAGTAAAACATTGGGGAATAACAATGTTGTACAAATTAATAATAACTTTATAAGACAAAGGTCTGGATTATGTAGGTTGAATTGGCACGCTTTAAATTTAAATTCAATGTATCATGAAACATTTTCACACATTAGAACCAACCCAAAGCTTGACTCTATTGTAAGCGAAATTGAGGCTTTATTGTTCCATTCTTAGTGTAAAAAGTAATTCCCCTTTTAAGCTGAAAAAAGTTGCCACTTAAAAGACAACTGAGCTCTGCATCAGACTGTTTATATCAAAAATCACACAGTTCACTTATTTTAAACATTCAAAGTCCCATACAGTCTCTTTTATGAGTTCATAAAGTTCTCAACTTCACTTCCCAACTAAGTACAACATGAAGATATAATAAAAAACTTCTTTTTGTACTCTGTACCAGAGGTACACAGAGTATATTAAGTTTGTGCAAAAGTGTCCATCTGTCTGTCCGTATGAACAAACAGATCTCAGAGATGGTAGGAGATAGAGGAGATAGAGGTACTTGCAGGCAGATCAAGTTTATCGAAAAATCGTCATATCTCCCACAGTTTCATAGATAGAAGATTCGAACCTTTTGGATATATTTAGTAATCAGTATTACGTATCGATCCGCCAAAGGAATGGTAAAGATCGGATGAACGATAGTCGAGTTATAAGGAAAACAAACAATTATGGGCAAATTCATAAGTAATAAACTTTTTATATACAAATCCCTTTGCCTTACTTACTGACTGTTTCATCAACGCCTGGGCCAAATGAATTGAAACTCCTTTTAACGACTAATTTTGTTTAGAAAATGAAGAAAGGCAAACCTTAATGTAACCTCCGACTGACTGCCCACCCGACAATCGACCTCGAGAACGGAAGGTTTTTTTGACATTTTCTAGAACGTGTTCCGTTTTCGGTCCGGAAAAGTATTACCTGTCGCTCAGTTTGTGGCAGCAAAACGTAAGTTCTCGATACACGTTTAAGAATCCGTTCTCGACACTTTTTTGATAGCGAAAACGGTTCGAAATCTGATCAAAAACTGAATCTTCTCCTTTTGAAAACCGCATCTCTAAGGAAAAACGGATTTCGAATTTACGAGAAACTATCGTAATAACTGATATCCGTTTAAAAACCATCTCTAACAAAAAGTGGACTGCGATTTTTAGAGAAACTTACTACGTAATTCTCGTGGGTCCGGAATCATATGAGAAATTGTCGGGTCCTCAGCAAACTCCATAAAGCTTTTGAAAAAGCCTTCGCGTGTGTGAGAAAGAGGTGTAGTGTCCTTTTTAATCTTGCCCTTTTAAAAATCTTCTTGAAGAGCTAGTTTCACCTAAGTCAGGACTTTAACGATGAAGCAAAGCGACTAAAATATTGATAAAGCTTAAGTCCGAACTAACACGTAAAAAAACCAACTTCATGAAGTTTTTGAAAGCAATCTTTTTGTAGTGAACAAGTTTGACAAACCCACCCGACGATCGACCTCGAAAACGGATCCGTTTTCGACTCTTTCTCTTACAAAACTATCGAGAACGTGCTCCAAAAAAGTAAAACCTGTCGCTCAGTTTGTGGCAGCAAAACGTAAGTTCTCGATACACGTTTAAGAATCCGTTCTCGACACTTTCTTGATAGCGAAAACGGGTCGAAATCTGATCAAAAACTGAATCTCTCCGTTTGAAACCCGCTTCTCTAAGGAAAAACTATCGTTATAACTGATATCCGTTTGAAAACCAAATCTCTAAACCTCGGATTTTGCATATTCTTAAATCGATATTAATCCTAGTAGACTAGGGTAAATGTGTTTCCAACAAATTTTTGTAATTTTGCTGTCTGCATTTTGTGTTTTGCTGACGGTTTAACTAATTAAACACAAATTTAACTCATCTTGGAATTGAGTGCATTTTTTGCAATTTATTAGAGTAAAGAGTCGGCACAACATTTAATATTGTGCACATTCATTTCCTTTTGCCTACTAGGATATAAATCAGCTTGAAAATATGCTAAATCTGAGGTCTACTCATCTATAACAAAAAGTGGATTTCGATTTTTAGAGAAACTTGCGTAATTCTCGTGGGTCCGGGTTGGTGTCTAAGTCGGGACTCACAGTCCTCAGAAAACTCCATAAAGCTTTTGAAAAAGACGTCGCTTGTATGAGAAAGAGGTGTAGTGCTCTTTTTGACCTACAAAACCATTGAGAACTTGCCCATTTTTGCTACGAAAAAGTAAAACCTGTCGCTCAGTTTGTGGCAGCAAAACATAAGTTTTCGAGGCACGTGTTCGGTTCCATTCTTGACACTTTCTCGATAGCGAAAACGGATCGAAAACGGGAAAAGGCGGATTCCCAAATTAAGAGAAACTATCGTAATAGCTGATGTCCGTTTGAAACCCGAATCTCGAAGAAAAAGCGGACTTCGAGAGAATCTTACGGAATTCTCGTAGGTCCAGATACATACGAAAAATTGTCGGTTTGGAAAGTTTCGTCTTGGCGGGACTCACAGGGCTTAGCAAACTCCATTTAGTTTTTGAAAAAGCCTTTGGTGTGTATGAGAAAGACGTGAAGTGCCCCTTTCCCTTTTTAAAATCTTCAGGCAGTTCAAGTCGCACCTTAGTGGGCACCTTAAAGTCATCAAACATGACATTTTGGATACAGTTTAAGTCCTAATTTACACGAATAAGCACTCTTAATGGAAATTTGTGAAAAACCTCAGTCTGATTCGGAAAGCAAACTTGATGAAGTTCTTGAAAAAGCTTTGTCTTAGTCGGGATTGACACGATGAAAGAAACTTTATGAAGTCTTAGAAAACAAGTAAGAAAGTCGGTCAAGCCCGACTTTAATATACTCTGTACCAGCAAAATTGAATGCTTAGTATACATTTTGAAGCAGAGCTGCTACTAACTACGCAGCTCATTACTTGACTATCGTTCATACGATATTTACCAATCCTTTGACCGATCGATAAATAAACCTATATATGTCCAGAAGGAACGAACTTTTTATCTATAAAACTGTGGAAGCTATAACGTTTTTTCCAATATGCGGGGGCGTGGCAAAAATGGAAAATAAACTTGATCTGCCTGCCAGGAAAAGAAGCTTATGTCACATACTTGTCGAACCTCTATCTCTTACCATCTCTGAGATCTGTGCGTTCATACGGACAGACAGACAGACGGATATGGGTATATCGACTCGTCTGTCAATGCTGTCTAAGAATCGTAGTTGCACCCCTCTAGTAAGGCCGACCAACGCTGTATCAACGTTCCGTCGACGATTTTGTGACTGTCGTCGACCCACCCTAATACCCCTCACAATGTGTTCGACTGACGTATTTTGCAAGGCGACGTCCGCTCAATACGTTAACTGCTCTCCAGGCACGCTAGGTCGACGCAATGCCATGCAGAAACCGACATGAGTGACGCTCGATAGACGCAAAGCCATGCAGAGAAGCGACAAAAGCCGCAATCGTTGTCGTCACGAAGCATCACCGTACAAAGAGCAACGCTGGGTTGACGAAAATACAGTGACTGACCCCAGCCGTACTAGAGGGACTATGAAGCAAACTTTATAAAGTTTTTGCAAACGTGCAGGCCCTCTGCTCCTCTTTCTACAAGCAAAAGCATTTTGAAAAACTTCATCGTGTAAATCCCAACTTAATCTTCAAGGTCAAAATTTGTATTGAACTTCGTTTGGAAATATAGAAGCGCACTTAGAAAAGCTTTTGTATAAAAAAATCGTATGTTATCGTTATACCAACGACATCTTTGATAAATCTTTGACACATATTTTATATAAAGCCACTCCCGAAAAAGTTTTGTGATTTAGAGACCAAATTAAGACCAAAAACCGGTTTTAAATCACTATATTTTTGAAGAAGTGGAATTGAGAGCAAGGCTGTGTTTTATATATTCTTTGGAGATCTTTTATATATGAAGTGTCTAAAAAATGCTCGGTTACTAGAAAGTTGAGAGATTTGAAACCGACTGCTTTAATAGCCGACGTTATATTTGTCATTTTTTACATAAAGCTTCCGTACTAAGTTTATGCGAAAATCTCTAGAGATTTCTGGGACACCCCCCACCTATTGATCCACTTTTAGGTTAACTACTCCAGCCCTGACCTGTTAAACCAGAACATTAGCCCACTTTGATTAAAGATGAATGTGCTTAAAGCTGAAGTTTTGCTCAAACCTCAGTTCTTTATGTAGTTGAACATCGATCATTTGATCTTCATTTAACCTCTAAAGATACCACTTCCCGGTACCTTCTTAGGCTCTTTCTTTGCTCTGTCTGCTGCCACAAGTGCAAAAAAAAAAAAAACAGTAAAAAAAAAACTTCTTGGCCGAAATGGCAATTGGCCAACTTAGCAATAACAACAACAACAACCATTTCTTTGGTCAGTTCCACTTTCAGGTGGTGGCACCAAAAAGTCCGCACCATTATTTTTGCTGCTAATGGTAGAAAGTAAAACGCTGCTCCACCGCTTCGCTCACAGAAGACTTCTTCAAGTTTTCGGTCTTTATTTTCTTCTTCTCGTTTTGTTTAGCCGAAATTCAAATAAAATTAATGAACAATCGTAAGTAAGTGATGCTGATGAGGCCAGCAGCTCCCAATTTGCAAGCAAACTGGTTGACACCATTTCACGGCCACTTTTCCATTTTCATTTGCCCCCCCCCCACCGTCTCCCCACAAAAAATATCCTTCCCCAATGTACCTACACTTTAGTATTGGGTTATCCTTTTAAAAGTTGCACCAACAGAAAAAAAAATAACTGTTTTTCAAACACTTTGTTTCAAAAAAAAAAATAACTCAATTTTCTGTAAGTTTTGTTTTCAGTTTGGCGCGCGTTGTAGTAGAAGAAGGAACAGCAGTTACAAGCTTAGCTGGAGAAGCGCTCTCAAAGAACTGAACTCTACGCTTTAAGACGCGAGACACAACTGCCAGAAGACGCGACCACCGAGCCGAGTTATTGGCCATTTCAGTCAGGCTAAGCGCGGCTTTCTTTTTACCTCCAACTTAGGCAGGGACGGATTGGCCCCAAACGAGGGCGGGCCCAGGTGAGGCCGAATTCGTTTCCTGTTTGATGAAAATGAAAATCTTTAACATCTTATAAACATAATAAAGAAAATCTACCAGAAGCAAATTGTTAACCAAAATCTCTACAATTTTATAAAATACCAACAAAAATACTTTAAAAATACCAAAAAATATTCAGTATTTTCAACAAAAAATATACCAGCTAAATAGTTCAAAAATTTGTTCATGGGGCTTAGTGATCTATTTTGATTTTAGTCAAAGTGCTCGTTAGCCGTCTTCAGGTCAAGGATTGATTGGCACAGCAGAAAAATAAAACTTACTGGTCTTCAGGGACACCTACAAAACACCGTCTCCCAGAAAACTGAAACTGTTTGAAAAACATTCTAGGCCCTTTGATATTTGACACTTTTGACAAAGAAGTATGTAAGAAATAAAACAGAATTATAAATTCTATCCCAATTGTACCAACTCATATCTAAAGAAAAATTAGATCATATTACTACATCGAGCCTTATGAGTCCATAATTCAAAACTTCTAAATTTATCGAAGTCGGGCAGGACCGACTTTACCTAACGCTATCGTTTTTAACGTAAAGTGACGAGATAAATTATGATTACGGAAAACGGATATACGGAAAAATAGGGGAAAGTTAACCGTGCAGCCTCCATTGAAAACAAATAAATTTTTGTAACTAAGACTACCTTTGGGACCTAACTTTTCTATGGGAATATAGTATATATAAATCAAGGCTGCAAACCTCTGAAATTCTGCAGGAGGTTCGGTCCGGGGGTAATCAATATTATGTTTAAGCATATGGAGAGAAAGTTATATAAAATTAATATTTTACGAATTACCTGTCTGTCTGTCCGTCTGTCCGTATGAACAAACAGATTTCAGTGGTGGTAAGAGATTGAGGTTTGACATGTATGGCAGGGTTCCCCATGCAAAATAAACACGATCAAGTAATAAAACAAAACCTACTCTCGGTAATAACCTTTTGCTTGATTGCCTTTGCCGGCGCCTTCCAGATGACTGTCCGAGTCTTGAACACTTATAAAAAGACAAACATTTGAATTTTTTAATAATAAAAAATAAAAAAAATAAAAAAATATTGTTCAACCTCACACGACGAGTGTGAGACTGAAACTAACAATTTCTGGTGAGTGCCAACAATCCTTCATTCAGTTACAAATTTCCAAGGCCTGCTAGGATCAAATTTAAAGACTTACACTGCCAAGGGCGTAGCCAGCTCTCCAAAAAGGTAAGGGCTGCTTTATCTAAATGTTTCTTAAATATTCCTTTAATGATACATTTCGATATGAAATGAGAAACAATCTTCAAAACAATGTCGGAAAAGTGAATATATAAATGACATCGTCAATTTTCCTAAGCAAAATATATGATTAAGGCAGAGAGGAGAGAAATGATATTTGTGCCTGCACTGCCAAAATACAGTCTTTCGTGTGGGACTTGCGGCAAAATGAGTTATTGTTTTAAAAATGCTTTTGTTTATCGTTTTGTGTGAATGGCACTACGAAAAACTATGAGTAAGAGCGTGATTAGTGGGCTATTGTTGAATTTGCTCTAAAATGGGTTATTGTTGTAAAAATATTTAGGTTTATTCTGGACTATTTATATACTTCAATATTGCATCTATTTTCTTATCTCCCGGATAACATTTAATACGTAAAAGATCTTCTAAATGGCTGTTACTTAGTATATTTCACATCGAGTGCTTAATTATTTTCATGGTAGAAAATGTAGATTCACAAATATAAGTCGTTGTGAACATCGAACAAAGTTTTAGCATTGCCTTTTTTGTGGATGGATATATTTGTATTGAGATTTCTTTCCAAAAATCAATTCCGGTACCTAGGGGCAACATTATATCATCTTTCATTGCGTTGATTTCTTTTTTAATATCCTCGGGAAATTAAGAGTTTTCAGTTTCAAGGGGATTATTGAAAATTGAAATTAGCCAGTCGATTTGGTTTAAATCCTCAAATCTTTCATCAATTTCGGTTGAAAGTGTATTAACTGCATCTGCATACTCTTCCAATCGGCTATTGTTGGGGTGTAGTTTAAAATGATGTTCGGTTTTATTAAGATTTGACAGATCTTTATTTTTTACTTGTGATTTAAACAATTTTCTATCTCTAAGAAAGATTTAACTTCTACTCGAAGATTATAAAGGCGTTCTAAACTTTTAAAAAATAAATTAATCATAAAAATATAAACAAATATGCAGAGTAGCCATAGTAGTTTTTTGCAGTGTAGCCCGTAGGCAAAGCACCGTCAATGTGCACGACTCGACGCACAGACAGCGACTGACAAATTTTGTTCTCTCTGCCAGTCAGTGAGACGACTTCGGCATGCCTTCGGCTGCCTATACATGTGAGTTGCCGAAAGTGTTCGCCCCCCCGGGGCATGGCTGGGGAACACTGATGTATGGGACATATGCTTCTTATACATGCAGGCAGGTCAAGTTTTGTTTTCAATTTTTGCCACGCCCCCTCCCGCCCCCGCCAATTGGAAAAACGTCATATCTCCCACCGTTTTATAGATAGAGGGATCGTTCCTTGGAAACAAAAAAGTTTTTCTCAAAACACAAGGAGACCCTGCAGTTTGCGCCAATTGCCGCGTTATCAGTCTCCTTCCCATTGCATATTAGGTTCTATCATGCATCCTATGTTAACGTCTAAAGCCGAGAAAGAGCGAACTGATTGAACCTTATCAGTGTGCGTTTAGACCTGGCAAATCCACCACAGACTAGATATTCACACTGCGACAAATCCTGGAAAGACCCAAGAGAGAAATATCGACACCCACCACCTTTTTATTGACTATAAATCCGCCTTTGACACGACGATGAGGTCAAAGTTCTTTGAAGTTCTGTCTACTGTTGGTATGATGTAGTTGAGAAGCACAAAAAGCTCCGTCAAAATTCGAAAGAATCTCTCCGAGCCTTTCGATACCAATAGAGGTTAAAGGCAGGGTGACACCTTATCGTGCGACTTCTTTAATCTGCTGATGGAGTACATACTGCGCCAGTGCCCAAATGCTAACAGAACGGGTACCATCTTTACCAGAGATAACATGCTACTTGCAAATGCATATATGATATATGATATTGATATCATCGGCAATAGCGAATCTGTGGTAAGACAGGCGTTCTCAGAGATAGAGAAACCTATGGGCTTAGCGGTAAATAAGGATAAGACGAAGTACCTATTATCAACGCGCAGTGAGTCTACGCTTGGACAATCTGTTGCAATGGGAGAATACAACTTCAAGGTTGTTAAGGACTTTGTCTACCTCGAAACGACGATAACCAACGACAACAACACCAGTCTGGAAATCCGAAGAAGAATCACTCTTGCAAGCCGATGTTACTACGTGCTCCGTAAGGAGTTCAAGAGCAGAGCCCTCTCTCGAATAACGAAAATTGCGCTATACAAGTCGCTTAACATCCCAGTCCTGCTATACGACGCAGAAGCATGGACAACAAAAAGGAATGATTGGCGTGTTCGAGAGAAAAGTTCTTCGAAGGATTTATGGACCTTTAAAAGTTGGCGACGAATTTCGCATCTAAATGAATCACGAACTGTACGAGCTCTATGGGGACACTAAGCTTGTCCAGCACATAAAACAACAGCGGCAGCGCTGGATAGGACATGTTATCCGTATGGATGACAACGCTCCAGCAAAACGGGTGTACAGTCGGCATTCGAACGAGTTAAGAGGCACGGAGATGGCGCGACCAGGTGTAGGGAGATATATCGGAGATGGGAGTGCCTTTCTGGTGGGATGTCGCTCGGGACAGAGACGAGTGGCGGGCATTAGTTACAGCGGCCGGGACTGTATAACGGTTGTGATGGCCAAAGAAGAGGAAAAAGAAGTTCCCATAACAGCTAAATGCTATAATCATCCGATCCGGCCGGTTCCGACAAATGTGCAACGTATTTGTACAAAAAGACTTCGTGCAAAGTTTGGTGAAGATAGCTTTAAAACTGACGGAGGAGATAGCAAAGAAGCAGACAGACAGACGGACAAGCGGACGGACGGAAAGACGGACAGGGCTAAATCAACTCAGCTCGTCATGCTGATCAAGAATATATATACTTCTTGTGGTCGGAGAAGCCTCCTTCAATACGTTACAAACATCCGAACAATACCCTCTGCAAGGGTCTAAAAAAAAGATTTGAATAAAATCTACTTACCTTTTGATGACGAGATTTACGTTTATATAGTACACTGGCGATGAAATATATCGACGACCACCATTCGAGTATAAATACGATATTTCTCCAGGTCGGATTAATACTATTACTATTGCATCTAGAAAAATTGCTAGATTATGAAACTTAACTTACAACTTTGCAAACGCTTACTAGCTCAATGATTTTTTCATTCAAACTTCTCTAAAAGGGCTCCATCTGAACTCGTTAGAATGGGACTTAGTTAAAAGGATTTGCTGCAGCCAATTTATAAAACTTCTTAAAAGCTGCAGGATTCATAATTACTACCAAGTGATCGCCTATAAATGACTCAACGGCTGATTGAGAAGAAGAGAAGAGTATAAAATCGATAGAAAGCACTAAACAAATATCAAATTTTAAATGTGTGAATGATGTTACAAAATCCATTAAAATTGTCCAAGAGCACATTCATTAAATACATCGAAAAAACTTTAAAATTTTGGAAAGATCATAAAAGCGAAGGCAATACCTTAGCCTTCATTATACTAGCTGTTCCAGCAACTCAGGTACGAACATTTTCAACACATAGGTTTGATCCTTCGGGTCCATAGGTTTGAACCTTCGGGCTACCTTAGAGCTAGTTAAGATGAACAGCTCTTAGAAGATATAATGCTTGTTAACTTAAAGTAAGCAGTCCCTAAAAAAGTCAGCTAATGGAGACCAACTTGTGTTGTGAATATTAAAATTAAGTAAAATAAGTTTAATTATCAACGCTTTAATTAATCGAAAGTCAAACCATTTTTTTTTTTCAAGCGAACCAAGGTTTGAACCTAGCGTTCAGGGATTCCAGGAATCGGTCTGCGAACCGAATCTTGGACTTTAAAATCGGATCGAACCCTGGGACCAAAGCTTATGCAGAATTTCTGAGGTTTGCAGACTTGTTTTCAACCATAACTTAAAAAAAATACTCTTCAAGATGCTCAGATTAAAAAATTCTTTAAAAAGAGAAACAAGCCCGCTATGGAATCAGAATTTTGGGAGTCCGAGCCGAACCCAAATCTGAGTATAATAAAAGCTAGCAAAGGATCGGTTCTAACCAAAGACTGGCCCATCTCAGTACTAAGAATTAAGTATCGAAATTTTGTGATTTCGTCCAAATCAGCCCAATTTGTGTTTGCTTAACTCAGGGATGCAAACCGGTTCTGAACCGAACCGAACCAACACCTTTTTTCAGCTGGTGAACCGAACCGCAAACCGAACCGGCGTTCCCTTCGAAAATGCTGAACCGAACCGAATACACAAATGAGAACGTTTCGGTTCGGTTCAGTTCACTGAGGAGTCTCAAAACGCACAAATTTTGGGAATTTTGATCGAATTGCTACACAGAAAATAAAAGATCCAAAAAAGATCCATTTGGAATGGATATGTCTTAAATATCCTTTTAATCTTCTTTAATATCCTTTCAATTATCCAACGGAGCTGAAAATCGTCCATAGAATATGAAAAATAGACGATTTTCAGCTCTGTTGAAAGATTAAAAGCAAAATCCATTAAATGGATATTTTGTAATATCGTTTTTTTTTCTCTGTGTACGATAAGTCCTTATCGATGTCAGATTTATGTAGCACCCAACCATATTGAATCATGCAATTGTCCACCGACCTCTGAATATGCCTGTCATAAGTTAACATTCCTTCTTTGGAAGTTGCTAATCGATTTGTTTGCATATATCATTTCCTTTACGGGACGATGTTCTCATTAGTCTATCGAGCTTCTTCATCTTAAACCAACTTTAGCCAGGAGTACAGCTATTAAAGTGATATCATTATGGACGAAGTAAGCACATCCAACTATTCAAACTTTTCAATTCTCTAGCAATTCAGTATCGAAATGGGCGAAATGTCACATATCTCTTTAGAAATCATTATATTTCAAATATTGAAGCAAAAGTCCGGGCAAAAGACAATTTGGGTGAGCTTTAATATTTTAAATAGCTTTCTCTGAGAAAATCTTCAATATTTAAGGGATTAGCTAGACCAAATAGAGTTGGTTCAAACAAAAACCCGGAGTGTTCGATAAGAGTGAAAATTCTCGATCCAAAAACGAAACTCTTGATTTAAGTATGAATGTTTCATCCCGTTTTTCTTGATCCAAGAGCTGCAATTCTTGATCCAAATCGGGTACAAAAATTCTTGTGTAAAAAAAAGGGGTGGGGGAGTGGAATTTAGGGTGATTTCGGAGGGGGAGGGGTTGCTTGGGAGTTGTGGGTGGGGGGCGGTGAGGGGTACCAACTAACCACACCAGAACACCATCCCACCCCACTCCATTTATTGTGAATTATTTTTATTTTTTACTTACCTTTACTGCGACTCGAAGTCGGAACCTCGAAAGACTGCACTCACAGAAACCACTGCTTAGACAACAGCACCACATGTAGGATGCATTGGGCATCGTCCAAATTTATATTATAAACTGACGGGGAGCGCTCTTCACTCGATTGTTTCCCCACACACCACTCTCTCAAAAAAAAAAAACAATGCAGTGAGAGCGGGTTCATCGCTATTCTCTCAAATGTGCTTGCTCTCCTCTCTCAGTTTCTTTTCCTCACCTTCCTCGCCTAAAAACACCCAACAGAACGAATTTAGCTCGATTTCAAGCGCGAAATTCTTAAAAATTCAAGAATGAATAAATTTTTTTAAGAGCGTTCGTACTTAAATTATTCGTTCTACTTTTTTCTGGGTGTATGTCCCACCTAGGTTTATAGTTTTTCAGACTTCTGCAGCTTTAAAAGTCCAAAACAATTACTTTCTGAACAGATTTATGGATATTTTTGAATGTAAGACTTCAGAATGTGCTTAAAGGGTTAAGGTTTGGTGGAAGAAGTATTAAACTTGTCTAAAAAATGACTTTCAGAGCAGATTTCAGCGTAAATGGCGATGTTATACTTAACAAAGGGCTTTAAGAGTTGACATGTGGTGAAATTAAGGGCGATCCAAGAACAAAATGGAGTTTCTAACACGTTATTGGACTGCTTTTCCTTCGAAACTTCGAAAAAATAGCTTTCCGCGCAGACTTTTGAGCAAACTGGGACTTTATACTTAAGAAATGGCTTAGGGCTTGAGGCTCGGCAAAATTAAAAACGATCCTTGAACAGAAATGCGTTTTTGACAACTTTTGTTCTGCCTTACCATCGAAAGTCGAGAAAGAAATAGATTTACGAACAGATTTAAGCAAAATTCGGGACGTTATCCTTAATAAGCCTATCCTATAAATAAGCTTTTGTTATTTTTTTAAATATAAATATGAACATAAGTGCGTTGCGAAGTCCTTTCCCCGCAGATTTTAGGTAAGATCTAAGTTATTTGCAAAAACAGAAACTGGCCTTCATTAAATTTATAATAAATAATGTCTGAACCACTGAACTGAACCGAAACCGCGGTACAGTTAGCTTCAATAACCATGTAATTAACCGAACCGGTGGTTCAAAAACTATGTGAACCACTGAACCGAACTAGTCCTTATTTCCAATCGGTTTGCATCCCTGGCTTAACTCATCAAACTTGTCCGGAAAGTAATAGGACTGATTTTCTTCCGCCGCAACTGTACTTCGGAGCATGCGCGCACCGACTGGATTCGGTAGAGGGCGTTCCTAGTTAACGAACGAGCGGCTGGTCAGTTGTCTCCCAGCACCTGCAGAGTCAAGACAGGCATTTTCCCGCGACGTGTTTGTGTGAGTGTTGCAAGCCATAAATGCAGCGTTCGTTAGAGCAAAGGTACGCGATTAAATTCTGTGTGAAACTCGGTAAATCTGCGCCAGAGACATTTGATATGATCAAGAAGGCTTACCCAGATTTTGCTTCAGCAAGAAGTGGTATGTTTCGGAGGCAACTGGCCTTTTTGGAGGGCCGTGAAGAGGTCGCCGATAAAGACCGTGCTGGAAGACCTTCGACTTCGACAAACGTCGACAATGTGACTCAGACCGTCGACTAAGTATACGTTTAATTGCCCAGATGTTAAATTTACCTACGGACGGAGCATTTGACGGAGTATTAGCTAGGAACGCACTCTACTCTCCGAAGTACAGTCGCGGCGGAAGAAAATCAGTCCTGTTACTTTCCTGAAAAACCCTGTATATTTGCTGACAAGTGATTGTAATCCGTTTCTTCGAAGGAATATTGAGTCTAAAGACACGCTAAATGTAGTGATAGAACCCATCAGGAGGGCTCAGTAGAGAACTAAAAGTTCTGATTTGGAAGAGTTGGTATGAGTTTAATTTCATGAATGTAACACAGGCATTGCAATCTCTACTGAAATCACTCATGATCTGAAGCTGTTTATACTCTGTACCAGAGGTACACAGAGTATATTAAGTTTGTGCAAAAGTATGCAACAGCCAGAAGGAAACATCTCCGACCCTATAAAGTATGTATATTCTTGATCAGCATCAACAGCCGAGTCGATATAGCCATGTCCATTTGTCCATCCGTAAGAACAGACCAATCTCAGAGATGGTAAGAGATAAAGGTTCGATGTGTATGGGACAAAAACTTCTTATACATGCAGGCAGATCAAGTTTATTTTCAATTTTGACCACGCCCCCTCCCGCCCCCGCAATTTGGAAAAAACGTCATATCTCCCATAGTTTTATAGTAAGAAGGTTTGTTCCTTCTAGAAATATTTTGTAATTAGGATTATTTATCGTTAAAGGAATGGTAAAGATCGGATAATCGATAGACGAGTTATAAGAAAAACAAACAATTTTAAGGGCATCACTGGCCGCAAGGACAATGGGCAGCACTTCACATACCTTACCGCATACTTTGTCAGCTACAGAGCATCTTATAGTCTGACTTGACTGACTTTCTTTCTTGTTATTCTTAGATATTTTGATGTTTTCTACATTGAGTTAGACTTGGCAGCCCTGGAAATATTTGTTGTGTCTTCGCTAACTCGCGATGATTTGCGTATTGGCTTTGGTTGGTTTGCCAAAATCTTCTAACAAAGTACGAGAGGTTCGAATTCAGCCGAGCGAACGTTTGTTAGTCTATTTATGGTGAAATGGCAAACCTTACTGAGCATTTTTGGGTCTGCCGTCAGTTTGAAAGCTGCGTTAAAATTGTATTGATGTTGTAAATTTCCATTTCACCTCATCGAACTCAAAGCTGTATAGTAAAAATATAACA
This sequence comes from Lordiphosa collinella, assembly GCA_018904265.1. Taxonomy (NCBI): domain Eukaryota; kingdom Metazoa; phylum Arthropoda; class Insecta; order Diptera; family Drosophilidae; genus Lordiphosa; species Lordiphosa collinella. The sequence continues at coordinate 86,922 of JAEIFV010000808.1, forward strand.
GATCACAAGCCCGCTTGATTGAATGCCCTCGCTGCGGTTAAACCGCTCCGGTATATGTTGGAGTTTGATGTTGGTCACCTGTTATCCATTTGCCAGTGTATCACCTAACGGTACGAGCACGTAGGCCCCACCGAAAAAAAAAGCCCCCAACATGTTCGCCGAGAGAGCATAATTAACCCGAGACTCTTGTAATTTGTGCCACTTGGCCAAATGGCAGACAGCAGCAGCAGCTCTTCCTCTTCCTCGAGGCTGATGAGTCGCTCTTGTTGTTGTTGTTGTTGTTGGACATTGATCGATAGTGTCTGAAGTTTTCTTTGTCTAGGCGCATAATCAAAACTTCCCCCAGATGACTCACACAGGAAAACCTTGATACTGGTTAAGGAACTCTGAAATGAGACAAAGAAAGACGTGACCAGACTCCAGGTATCGTTGATCAAGATGATGATACCTTGCAGAAAACGGTAACTTATAAGTTTATTTCATATTTTTGGAGATTCTACATGGAATATTTATTAATTATATGGCCTCCATTTCATCAATAACCTCGCGTGTGATGGCATTCTGTGGCATTAGTTTCATATAACGCACAATCGTTTTCTTATCCTCAACGCTGGACAGCTTATGGATCAACAGGAGCACACTCTCAGACAACCACATGGCGTTTCCCTTCGCTTCATCCGGTGACTTGTATATAATCTCCAGTAAATGCTCCACCAGACGTGGACCCTGACCGGCTTCCAATTTTTCGGGTAAATGGTCTTCAAAGGAGCTTATATAACATCTAAACAGATAGGTGTAGGCATTCATGGCCGTTTCAATGTGCTCATGATGATTAGCCAATGTCTGTGCCAGTTCGATCATGAGAGCTTTGTCGACATTGTAGGTCACGGCTGAACGAAATACTTGTGTGGCTTCCGAAGCACAGGATTGGGTTAAGAATTGAATATACTGCTTCAGTTGATGAGTTGGTTTGTTCAACAGTTTGGGTTGACACTGCAGCCAGTAATCTTTGTGCTGCAAGGAGTCTACCATGGCCTCAATTTTGTCGAAGAGACCTGTCCAAAAATTAGAAGAGATAAAAAAGAAATTAGATTAGTTTTGAAAAGGAAAATGGGGGCAAGGGCGAGGTTTGAAATTACTAGCAGCAGCCGATGCTTAAAATGAGGCATGATGCATCGAGGTGTGAAAAGAGAGATTCTTTGTTTGCCAACATAATTTGATACAGCAGCAGTTCGGTCTATCCCAGGCTAAGTATATTTTAAATGGAGGGTTGGAATCGGGACGGAGTATCACATTCACCTTATATTTAAACTTATAACTTTGATAAGCGCATTCCCAAGTAAAATGCAGAGATCAGCAATGCATTCAACTCTGTGAATCATAAGCTCTTGATTCAGAAACTTTCTCAGTTATCTTTAAAATTGGACTTAAAATGTCATCTTTAAACACAAGCTTTCTAATGCTGGGTTTATACTGCGTCACAGAGTGTTACATTTCAGTGTCACAGCTCCTTATGGATTTGACACTGTGACCCTGAAATGTGACAGTCTGTGACGCAGTATAAACCCAGCATTCTAATGCATTCTAATGCTGGGTTTATACTGCGTCACAGAGTGTCACATTTCAGTGTCACAACTTCTTTTGGATTTGACACTGTGACCCTGAAATGTGATAGTATAAATGTTATCCAGTATAAATGTTTTCCATTTGCCAGATTATCACCAGTATAAAACTGCGTCAGAGTTTCACATTTCAGTGTCGCAGCTCCTTATGGATTTGACATGTGACCCTGATATGTGCCATTCTGTGACGCAGTATAAACCCAGCATAACCCTATTGACGTCAACGCCGGTGTGACCCTGAAATGTGACAGTTTGTGACGCAGTATAAATGTTATCCATTTGCCAGAGTATCACCAGTATAAAACTGCGTCAAAGAGTGTCACATTTCAGTTTCACAGCTCCTTATGGATTTGACAGGTGACCCTGATATGTGACATTCTGTGACGCAGTATAAACCCAGCATAACCCTATTGACGTCAATGCCCAAAGGTAGTCCCTTGCGTCAACTTTTACTCTATTTATAAATGACCCGCCTCAAATAATGATAAGCTTGAGGATGCTTATGACAGCTGATGACGTCAAGCTTTGTCTTTTATATTTAGATCTTCAACAGGCGCCGACTTAGATTCGTTTCATTTATTTATTTTACTGCTCATGCAAATACTTTGGAGCACATATCTGATTTTCAACCGACATATTGCATCAATTGTAGACCAAACAATGGGCTTACTTGGGTTAATTAAACGGTTGACTAAGGAGTTTGATGACTTAAGTTCGTCCTAAACTCGAATACTGCTCATTAGTGTGGTATCCTTAATACCAAAGCCATATAAATCGTCTAGTTTTCACTCTTTACTTAGGCCTAAAATATGTCTCCAAACAAACGCGACAGTTTGTTAGTCAGATTAGGAATGCCAGCGCCAGATCGTGGATTAAATGATGCAGAATTGGAGCTAGAACTAGAATATGAATTCAACCAATCAGCTCAAACTAATGTACCCCTGTTACACCCCCAACAGAGGAAAGTTCATGGATGCCCCTAGAGGAACTGAAAAGACATTCATTGATTTTGGCCACTGTTCAAGGGAGTTCCGACTTTGCGGTAGCAGTTGCGACTACTGGAATAGCGGCCTTTTTGTTAGAACGAAGGCGAACAGCTCAATCAGCTTTCAAATTGCCGTTAAACCTTCAAACTATTGAACAAACGACATAAAATATTGCGAAACAATGACCAAAGCTTTAGTATTATCTAAAATCATCATTTGGGACGAATGCACAATGGAACACAAACGCGAATTTGAAGCATTTGACCAAACATTAAATGATTGAATGATTGGAATCGCAATGAATTTACCGTCTGGAGACTTCCTGTAAACATAGTCAGTCATTCCAAGATCAAATACTGCCGGTGAGATAAACGCTTGCCCCAAATCATCCAATCTGTGGCGCTATGTGAAAAACTTTAGCTGTCAATAAACACGACAGTTGTCTTTGCCGTGTTTTTGCAACTTTGTTTAATCGCATCCATAAAATATTCCGCAGCATCATATAAAACCACACAAATTCGGAATGGTTAAGTGAGCGAGTAAGTTTCGCGGCTAAGAATATAGATGGGGATGACTTAAACTTTGTAATTCAGAATCAAATCGTTGGTACTGTGCATTCATTCAAATCTATTGACTTTTGAGGACGATGCCACCTACTATTTAACTGAATTTTCAAAAGCCTTGGATGTGCCTGGCTCATCACTGCACACAACTAATGGTAGCCTCGGTAGTTATCATGCTTAGAAATCTAAGCCAACCAAAACTATGCCATAGAAGGCGTTTAGTGATAAGAAATCTGATGATCAATGTGATCAATGTTTGTGGTCTGAATTTAGAAAACGCATTTTTTCTCATGGCCAATTGTACATGGCAAATATCGGCAAACTATCCGCTTTTTTTGTTCTTGCGCCTGATAATAAATAAGGCGGCTTTGCCATGGCGGCAGCCGAAACGGCCGTCTTCACAGCCACAGCTACTGTTCATGTTGAATTTTCTGGTTGATTATTGAACTATAATCAAACCTCGACCTTGAGCCAGCTAACATTCACTTTGACTAAAATCAAAACAGGTCGTTAAACCCATATTAATAGTAAATTATATTTTGAATATTCCCAAGTGATCTATAAATCGCGTCAGATTGAGAAGAGCTCGGTTTTGGCCCTTTGGGGCTATCAAGCCATAAAAAAGCGTCACGCGTAACGCTGACTTACATATTTTGTGGTATTGTTGTTTAGGGCTTTAAGGTGGTCGTGTAGGGGGAGTGGGAGTACTTAGTCTTGAGTACTGAATATCGAGTATAGAGTATCGAGTATAAAGTATCGAATATCGAGTATAGAGTATCGAGTATAGAGTATCGAGTATAGAGTATCGAGTATAGAGTATCGAGTACTTAGAGTCGAGTACACTCAGTATCAAATTCAGAGTACCGAGTACTTAGTATCGAGTATTAGATCGGTTTGAGACAAAACAGTATCGACATTTATCGTTTATATGTACTAGTTTGAGGTCTAGATCGAGTATTATATCGAATACTTGTACGGTACTTGAAGAATACGAAGTACTATATCGAGTATTATATAAAGTTCTTAGAACGAGTACTGAATATGAGTACTTAGTATCGAGTATGTATCGAGTACTGAGTATCTTGATAATTGATACTTGCATCGATCAGTAGCGTGTCAGTACTTAGTATGGAGTTCTATTATCGATTACTGAGTATCGAGTATCGAGTATAGAGTATCGAGTACTTAGAGTCGAGTACACTCAGTATCAAATTCAGAGTACCGAGTACTTAGTATCGAGTACTTAGCATCGATTGCTGAGTACCAAATACAAAGTATCGACTATTAGTATCGAGTACTTAGTATTGAGTACTAAGTATTGAGGTCTAGGATCGAGTACTGAGTATCAAATACTTTGTATCGAGTACTTGTGAATCGAATACTGCCTAATCGAGTACTGAGTATCGAGTAGTTAGTATAAAGTTCTTAGAATCGAGTACTGAATATAGAGTACTTAGTATCGAGTAATTAGTATCGAGTACTGAGTATCGAATTCTGATAATTGAGTACTTGGCATCGCATCGAGTATGTCGTGTCGAGTACTTAGTATGGAGTACTATTATCGATTACTGAGTATTGAGTTTTGAGTATCGAGTATATACTAAAACACAACCACAATAATGTGAAAAGGCGGAGCCTATCGTACACAATATGTTTCACAACAAGGCCCCGTGAGTGTTAGCCCCACTCATACCTATTTTTTATTAACACTGTGTAAAGCATGGGCTGAACCAAGGTTCGAACCAAAACCTTCGCCTAAAATCCTCGAACCTCAAATTTCCGTACCTTAACCATTGATAAAATTTTGGTTCGAACCCGCGAGCCGGAGATCCGGAAAAACTTTTTGGTTTGCAGCCCTGATTAAAATTCATAAATGAGGTTTAACTTGCAGTTTTTACTGGCTCTAGGTCTTGTTAGGCTTTAAAGAGAGGCACACACAACACAACAAATGAGGCTTCAGGTTGATCGAACGACGTTTCATAAGGGAACAAAACCCCACTCATCAGCAATCTTGAGACTGAAATGTCTATCAAAAGAGCAGTCTCTCCATGCCAGCGACGGCAAAACTTTTTGAGAATTCCAAAGCAGCATTTGCGCAAAACACCAAAAAGACAGCCTAAGACAGACATTCCCCTTTGTATGTGTGTGGCCTCCATTGGACTTTGCACTCAGCGTGCAGCCATCGGCCGCCACTTGCATACAAACAGGAGTTTTTGTTGTTTTAAATGAAACTATTTATATTAAGTGTCGAAGAACAACGCGGTGCCATGCGACTGTTTAATGAACTTAATACAGTGTAAGACTTAGCCAATCTATTGGCGACAGAAATCAATAAATAAAAAGTTCTTCGAACGCAATGATCTTTTTGTATATGCTAAAAAAAATATCCTATTCTTGTGAATATAAACAAAAATCAAAATGAAATTATCATTAACAACAATAAAACGGTCATTTTACAGGCCTCAGCCTATCAGTCGTCGCGTAATTTGTTTTCTTAAAGCACATATCAGAAGTTTCTTATTCTAACTTCTCATAAAAGTCAACACTACTGTGGACTTGTGCCTAGTTTGTTATTGAGAGAGTATACAGTGTGCCGCCCTACACTTAAAGAATAACAAAATGCTTTCCTGTTGTCTCAAAGACTGTGTGTTTAATCAGAAAATTGGTTCAATGGATTTGTTTGGTTCAATGTTGCACACGTCAGGTGTGCAGGTTTTTCCGACATCTTAACAAAAGTTGAAGACACACTTTGGTGTTGTGTATCTTGCCGTGATCGGGCATTTGAAATCCATAAATTTATGAGTCAGCCTGAAGCAGAGTTAATGGATATTTACGATGATGTTCGCAAGTTCAATGAGAAGTAACTGAGGATGCAGTCTATCTTTCAGGGTTTGAAGTTACTAACAACTAGTTTGCCTAATTGCAATAAAAGCTTTAAACAATCTGCACAACTTAATCCTTCTCATTTTGCGGAAGCAACTCCTACTACAATGAATGAGCCGTGTTTGATTTCTTTTGACGCTGATGCCGCTAGCTCTCCTGCCGTGGTACCCGCTTTTGCTGACATGGATTTTTATCAATTCGTTAATACCAAACGACGGTCCAACGCTTTACCTTCTACTCTTTTCTAAAAACATAAAATTGCCTCGTCTAACATTGATATTGCAAATCTCTCTCATACCCTAGTTCTTCATATGATTTTATACGTTGACCCTCGATTGCATTTTCTGCTGTCCTAAATGGGTTACTCTCGTTAAAATTTAACCTTTTTCCTGGCCCTGATAATGTACCTTCGTGCATCTTAAAGCAATGCGCAAACTCGCTTGCTTATTCTATCCACTTGTTATTTTCCAAGTCACTTGAGCAGTCTTAATTTCCTACTACTTGGAAAGCATCTTTTATTATTCCATTACACAAAAAGGGATTACGGTCTGACATTTCTAACTACAGGGGTATTGCGAAACTCACTGATATACCTAAACTCTTTGAACAAATTATAACCTGTCAGCTTCAATACTCATGTTTCCATTACTACAAACTTACTGAAATTTACTTCTACAATTTAACAATATTAATGTACTTATTTTTACACAATTATGTCAAGCATTGTGCCTCCGCCTTATGTGAACCACTAACTAAAATATTTCAACTATCCCTAAGCCATAGCTTTTTTCCTGATTTTTGGAAGGAATCCTTTATTTTACCTCTTCATAAAAAAGGATGTAGATCTGATATTCAGAATTATCGTGGGATTGCTAAACTTTGTGCCATACCCAAGCTATTTGAATTAATAATAACTACTCAGCTGCAGCACCAGTGTAGCTCTCTTATGTCTCCATCACAGCACGGGTTTTTGAAGCGCCGGTCTACATCAACAAATCTTCTCGAATTTACTTCCAAAATCAGAGACGGATTCAAGCTGAAAAATTACCTATTTTAGCAAGGCATTTGATTCAGTTAATCACCTTTTGCTTTTGAAAAAATTGTCCCTCTTAGGCTTCCCTAACCCATTAATAAACTGGATTTCAATGTACTTGTCAAACCGCACACAGAAAGTCTTATTTAACAACACTCTCTCTAAACATGTTAACGTCACTTCCGGAGTTCCCCAAGGTAGCCAACTTGGACCCTTGCTTTTTGGTTCATTTATAAACGACCTTCCTTCTGTCCTTCTTCCTTCTCTAAAGTTTTGATGTATGCTGACGATGTCAAAATCTTTATGCAACTAAAGGACCAGGATTCACATTTCTTATTACAAAATGACATAAACCACCTATATTCTTGGTGCACCAACAATTTGTTGAACCTTAACCCCTCTAAATGTTGTTTTATGTCTTTTTACCGTTCTACCCCATTTATGGGTAACTATTATCTTGGCCCGCACAACCTCAAGCGCATACATGCAGTGACAGACCTAGGCGTTTTATTCAGCCATAACATGAACTTTTCGGATCACATTGGCATCATCGTTAGCAAAGCGAAAGGGGTGTTGACTTTTGTTAAGCGTTGGTCTAAACAGTTTGATGACCCTTACACCACTAAGCTTTTTTTCGTCTCACTTGTTCGACCAATACTCGAGTATTGTTCATGCGTATGGTCTCCGCAGTATGCAATTTACCAGGACCTCATTGAGTCGGTGCAGAAGCAATTTCTCCTGTTTGCCTTACATGGATTAAACTGGGAACACCACCGTCGTGGATAGGCTCTGCCTTTTAAGCCTACCGTCTCTACCGGATCGTAGAACCTGCCATGGAGTTATGTTCCTTCATAAACTAATACATGGGCACACACTGACTCTAGTTTTCTTATAAGTCAAATTAGATTTTCGATCCCTTCTAGACCGACACGACAGTTCCGGACAATTTTTTAAGTAATTTTAAATCTCACGACCCGTTTCGTATCATATGTATGCTTTATAATGATTTTTACCATTTGTTAAGTTCTGAGGGTTCCTTGTTTGTTAATGTTTCTAATATTTTGTTATACTTATCGACTCAACAAATGTAAATCTTTGCCTCCGCCCACTTGATGTGAGTCGGAGCACATCGTAAAAATGTTCTCCCAATTCGGTCGGAGGCTGGATTAGGTTTAATATTCTTTAGTATGTTGACAGCTAATTTGTCAACTCTTTTTAAATAAATACAAAATACAAATACAAATTCTTATCCAAATGAAATATCAAAATTGATTTACAAACGTCATTGCACTTGAAATTACTCAGACAAGCATCACAAGTTTGCCATAGTTTGTTCTTACATTTACCTTGTAAGAACCAACTCGGCAAATACGATAACAGTTCGCGAGAGAGTGCTCACATTATGTTCAGACAGCACGCAAACTTGTCGAAAACTAGGCTTAGCAAACTCGGCAAACCGTTTGACACAAGCGTTTGGCTGCAAATTAATTTGGCGTTCACACACATGTCAAACTAATTTTGACAAATTTTCGTCATTTTTGACAAATTAGTTTGCCCGTGTGAACTTAGCTTAAGGGAGAACATCAATCATGTAATGTGCTTTTGGGCCGCTGGGGAATGACATCTATGCTGATTAGAACCCCGTTTTCACTTTTCATTTCGAACAACCTGGAGACGAGAAATCGTGGCCGCCAACACTATACCTTTTTTTGGACCCCCACTTTGACGGCCGAGAACTTTTTGAACAGCCCTCTTATCGAAGCATAAAAACTTTTTTGGTTTACTTTGATCTATTTCTAACACAATAAAGAAAACAGAGTTGGAAATACTCTGCGTTTTCAAATAAATTTTCTCCAAAAACAGCCTCGACATGAAGAATCCCCTTAACCTTCAAGATAATAGCTACAACTCCTGATTTAAAATATTCAAAAATCTCCTGAAGCACTTTTCCCAGGCGTATTCGGCTATGCCTTTTGTAGTAATTGACTGTTTTTTCATGGAATTATGTTGAATTTGCGATATTATAGAGCAGCGATGCCCAGTCTTATGCTCTTTGGCTACGTTTTGTTTTTGTAATTGCACCAAAGATAGGAAGTCAATGGTAGAATACATGCAGGGCGCGAGGTAGAGAAAACGACACACTTGCAAACCATTTTGTGTATGTGCAGTTTTATTCTTTTCTTTGATTGGCGCAAGCAAACTGACCAAGAACAATTTTGTGTCATTTTGTTGTTGCCTTACTCAATTTCAATATGCTTTTCTTTGGGAGTATTGGTGAGTGCTCTGCCCTATGCTTTTTTTTTTTTTTGAGCGACAAAATGTGATTAGGAATGACGGATAACTTGTAGGTACCCCTGCTTAAAAAGCGGGTTCAGTTTCTCTAGCCAGAAAAGCGGAGAGGAAAGGTATAACTGGGCACAGTAGGCCAACTTGGTTTGGAATTAAAAACACAAGGAAAATTTCTCGAAATATTTCTAAAAATGTCTCGAACAGGTTGTTCTTTAACGAAACTCACCTTCAGGCATCAGAACAGCATGTGGTGTATTTTCCTTCCAATAGCGCACCACCAGACCCAAAGCATCTACACGAGACTGCTGAAAGTTGGACAAATCCCAGCGCAAGCCATCCATTGTAAGCATCAATTGTGAGATTAAAGGCCAATGGCTGCGACGCCAGGTAATCAGTTTGCGATGCATGGCAACATAGCTTGTGGCCACAGACAGATCTGGTGCCCGCTGAAGACTTCTTAGCTGCCTCAATTGCTCATAGCTGCGCGACTGAATGTGCTCATCGGTGGCGGTGAGCGTCAATAGAATACGCATTATCTTTTGAACGACTCCATAGTTAGATTTGTCACCAAACTTGCGCAGACCCAAGGCACAGGCCTTCAGGAACACCGATTGGCTGTTCTGTAGTTGTTTGGGATTATAAGGCAAACCGCCAGCACGGAGATTTAAACGCAGTTTGAGTAGACGACGCATAGCAGCGCCACGACGACGTATACGACGAGTATAGCTGAGACCATTTAGTATGAAAGGATGCAGATAGAGAGATAGCAGAAAGTTGGAGGAGTTGTGACTTAGCAGCATGCGATCATCTTGCAGCAAATGCTCAATGGTGTAACCAAGATGATGGGTGACATGGGCGGCACACTGAATGGTTAGGTGCCAGAAGAGCGTGGCATAGCGTGGATGAGCCATGCCCAGTTGAGCCAAGCCTAGCCAGGTCTGCGGTGGATGCTCAAAGCATAATTCGAGGAATTCTTGTAGAGGCAGACGATGTGTATGGAGTTTGTTGAAGAACAAAATGCGACGTTGGCGATGATTGGACGGAGTGAAGCGGAAGTGGGACCACAAATTCAATTCATCGCGACGACTTAAAAATTGTAGTTTCTGCGGGACACTGGCAGAGCGATAGATGGGATAGAGAACCTGATTTATGAGGGGGAAATAGGTGTCTTCATCGTCCTCATCATCGGAGCTAGACAAATCCACAGCCTCATCCAGCTCTTTGGCCGCCACCACTTGACCCAAATGCTCTAGAATTTTAAGGCCATGCTCTTCGTCGAGTAATCCCACATGGCTAATCATGGTCTGAAGGCATTCATCATTGCCAAAGGCTATGGAACGTTGAAATAGCTCGTGTAGGCCCGCCTTGAGCTGTGTCTGGTCGGGCAGACGCTCCATATCTCCATCCAGAAAACTCAGCAGGTCTCCCAAGGTCAATTCCTTAAGTCGCTGCTCAAACGATTTGGCTGCCTCGGCAAACGACTGAAGCTGTGCGGTAATCGAATGTTTATTTAAGTCCTCCTGCTGGGCTAGCAACTTGAGCAAATGATTCGATTGCAGGCAAATCCATTCCTGTAGACTGTATAACAATTGATCCGAGGGCAATTCCAGCCAATACATAAATGTGTCCACACTGACTAAGTGTAGGATACGCTGCAGTGCATCCAGTAGAGTTATGTTCAATTTCTGGCCCTGCCTTGGCTGCAGTATATTTGGTACTTCCGTTTGTTTTAGTTGATAAAGGAGAAAGTAAGTAGGCGGCCGCTGCTGCTTCACAAGTGCCTCCAGATTAATCTCCAACAGCTGCCGCATGGCCTCGCCCACATACAGCTTCCTTTGTCTGCCCTTCAGCTCACTCAAACGCTCCTCGCTGTCCAACAAATGACGCTGCATCATAAGCCCAACTTGTGGCTGTATCTCCAGGTAAACCGCCCTAGCAGCCGCTTTCAAAACTCCACTTAGCATCTCCAGTAGATCAAATCTATCCTTACTCACATAACCCAATGTCTCATTCAAGCACTCGTAATACTGGCGCGTCAGCCAGCCTGGGCCACAGCTTAGAAACTCCTGCAGAGGCACCTCCAGGCCACATTTTAAAGCCAGACCAATGCTTAAGAACTGTGGCATCTCTGGCAATTGATTCATCAAGTGCACACAATGCGGATTCCATTCAGCCAACTTGTCCAGCTCACACAGGAACTTGTTGCGGCTATTCAACACCAGGTACATCCATACCCCGCGCAACTGTTCCAGCGTACCTTCAGCCGCTGCCGGTTTCATTACCTTCATTTCCTTGATTCTCTTATGCGGCTCTTCTATGACCAACTTATGCTCCAACAGTATCTCTCCCATTATTTGACATAACTGGGCTATGTTCTCCTCGTTGCCTGAAACAGTAAATTCTTAAATTTCTGCTGTGGATTTTGTGTGTTTTCCGCTTACCGCTCCAATAGTTGAAAGTCTTGAACCTTTTCGTCTCCTCGTCATATTTGAGAAACGCTGTCTTCAGCTGATGGAACACCTCACAGCTGTCCAGCAGACGCAGTTGATTCATATCCATGTCTATGACCGCCGGCTTCTTGAAATTGCAAATGGGAATTTTTTGCCGCCTCAGCTCAGCTGCGCTGTTGCTTTCCAACTGTTAATGCTATTCACAATGAATCGTTTGGCGATAGGCAGCTATTAGTGATGGCATAATTCACGTGATTAAATATCGCAGACCTATTTTAAGGTGTTATGCTGGGCTTACACCACGTCACACTGTGCCACTATTTTCTGTGACAATTTGTGACAATGGTTGTCGCAGGTCAAGAGTGGCGTCACACAAATTGTGTGTCACAGCGCTGTGACAAGACAAATGAGTACTTTTAGTGTGAACGATTTTTGTCAATGTCACAGAGCGTCACAATGCTAAAACGTGAGCACGTATATAAAACAACAATAATTAAATAAAAAAAAAACAATGGATTATGATTGTTATCTGTAAATATGCAGACTCTAAATTCTATATTGAATCGACAGCACCAAATTGTTCATTTTGTTGGTCCGTGCTATTTTTATTTTTTGTAAATTATTCCAGGTATTATTTCCTTTGAGTTGGTTGTCATCAGCGCTGTAAAAGAATGATTCATATTTGAATCAATCCTGAGAATCATTCACATTGTATTAAGAATCATTTGAATCATTCCTTTTTGATTTGAATTAATTCATTAAAAAAAAGAAATTGAATTGATTTTGTGTTAAAATAAATGAATTAGAAAATTTTGTATGTTTATTTATTTTATAAAAATAGAATTGACTTAGCTTTGCTATTTAATTCATTTTGTCACTGTTTCAAATTATATTATTGCTTAAAGCGTCGAAACCTGTCAGACAGTCGGCTTGTAAAAAATTAAAATCGTCAAATTTAGAAACGGACCAAGTCTTGCCAAAACTAATCAAGTGCAAAATGTGTCAGCGAAAACGTATTATTTCCAAAGAAGACAACAATGATGATTATGGGCCATCCACCTGCAACACTGGTCGAGTGTCAGTGTCCCAGCACAAACACACACACACTCAGGCGGCGCAAAGTCGTACGTTCGACGCGTTGAATTTACCGCTATACAAAAACAAAAACTTGTGTGCTCAGCCATAAGGGAAACCATCGACGCCGACTGCAAGTGTTGTCTCTTTTTTTGTTTTTCATTTTGCTTTGCTTCCGTTTGCTGAAAATCTAGTTCCCAATTGGCGCCAAGCGTTGTTGATTTTTTTGGATTTCATTTTGATATGCTTCCGTTTGCTGAACATCTAATTCACAATTGGCGCCAATTTAAACAACAAATTTTTAATAACACTGGATGTCGCACACGATTTATCCGAAATTGTTTAACCCATCGTTCTAAAGTTTTAACAAAAGCTTCTAAAATATATTTTTTAGAAATAAATCGAAGGTTTTCCCTCACCTATGAATATATTTTTTTTTATCAATTTAAGGCAAAATTTATATATTTTGCTTATTTCTTCGATCAATATTAAAATTTTGTTTTCTTTAAATTGGATTACAAAATTCCGAAAATGTTTAAACAATTTTTTAGTAGAATTTTTTAATATTTTAAATTTATGCAAGTTATCACACTCAAAAATCATTTCTCGCTTAAAGAAAATAATTTATCGCAAAAAAACCATACATTTAAGCTCTACAGTTTATTTTAACCTTTAATAAAACCAAAAATGACTTGATCTCCCTCTTTTACCAATTTAACTCACAGTAGCATAAAATAAGCATACCCTTTCATTTTACAAGTAATGGGCATCAAGTCTACAATCGATTCTGTGAAATAAGCAACGCTTCCATATTTCGATAGTCCCATCGACGGTGCTGCAGCTCTAGTTTGCTGCTGCTGGTGAATAGAAATTATCCCAAAAAAAAAGAAGAAAACTGAGATTGTTAAATTACCAAATCAAATAACTTTATATACAACAAATCAAGAATAGCAGCAATATGCTGCATTTTAATATATATGTGAGTATTTGTAACAACTACATTTTGATTTCGCCATGTCTCTGGTTTTTTTTTTCTTCGTCGAATGATTGCTACGGTAAATTTTTTTTGTTGGTTTTTTCTGCTTTCCTTTGCTTCAAATACGAAACGAAATAGGCTAGTAGCGAGCCAACAAAAAACAAAGGCAGTAAATTTATTTAACAAGTGAAGAACAAAAATTGTGAAAATCGGGGGCCAGGGTCGTGTTTTCTTTTGCAAATTGCAAAATTATAAAGCAAAAAAAAATGACAAGAAAAATGCAATGGAGATGAGAGTGAGAGAATGAAAGAGAGACGACGGTGAGCGAGTAGAAATGCCATGTTGTGTTCTTGTTGTTGTGACTTTGCAAGGCAATAATGAAAATTCGGACAAGCAGACACATATGTATGTGTTGTTGTTTTTTTATTTTTCGTTTGTGACTGTCAAAATAGAAGCGTCGTACTTGTAATTTCTTGTTAATTATATTGCCTTAATTTCGTTTTCGTTTTGTTTTTTAATCTCCATTGGCAATTTCCGTTACAGTTTATTGAACACGCTGACGTTTACTTTTAAACCACAAACTCGATGCTTTACCAATAGAAAGAATAGACACGCTTTACCCCCGACCCCGGCGCGCCACCGTCATCACCTTCCCCTCGCGCGCGCACTCAGACACACGCACAGAAGGCCATGAAGGTGGACACCGTTAAACTGAAGAAGGGCTCCTCGGAGCTCACTTCAGAATGCCGCGAACTAATCGATGAGCTTACCAAGCGTCGCACACGTAGCGAGCTACTCGAATTCCTGGACACCATACACGTTTGGATCTATGGCAAATGCGAGCTATATCACTGGATCGAAATATTGGATCGTTTTGACAAAATTCTCGAGGAAGCGGCCCGACATGTCAATGGCAATGAGTTTGTGCTGCAGTGCGACACAAACTTCCTGGAGACGGTAAGAGGGCTTGATTGTTCATGTTGTGTTTTGTTTTTCGTCTGATTTCGACGTTTTTCCTCACAGGATGTGACGCTGTTGCTGCATGTACTCAACTTTACCACACTGCTGATTGAGCACTCATTCTCGCGTCATTTGTACAATTCAATTGAGCATCTGACGCAGCTGCTCTCATCACAGAACATGGACATTGTCCTGGCCGTACTCAATTTGCTGTACATGTTCTCCAAACGTAGCAATTTCATACCTCGTTTGCCATTCGAGAAGAAAGAGCTCCTGATTGTGAAACTATTTAATATTGCTGAGGTAAGTAAAGAAGATGATTACATATGTTAAGTACTTGATTTGGGAATGGGCTTAGGCCGATTATGGAAGTGGTGTATGTAACCGTAGGCAGACGTTTAAATTCTATATCAGGGATTGTTTAACTTTGCCTAATTTACATGGTACAATAGGAGATCCCCAGGTGACAGGCTTGGATTTAGGGAGCACCCACTGGTGTCAAGCCTCTTGCGGCAACTCGTGAAGGGACGTGCCAAGTTCGTGCAACTGACAGAACAAAGCACTTTCAAACCTTTTCTTGATCCGCTGCCATAACCCCGACGATTTCGTTCCAACCGTCTCCATAAACAACTAGATCTAAATAATTGTATGTTACATGAAACTGAACCCATAACTCACTTATCACTTGGTACGATTCGTTTACAATTTGATCCCCATATTTTATTGCGTGGCTTATGAAGGAAGCCAAATACATCCAGCTTCTTCTTTTTACCACCGTGTGGCATTCCTTATCAGTGAGCCTTAGTTTTCCTAGATAGGTAATTTTAAGCTCCTGTAGTATTGCGCATCTGCCGAGAAAGTTCAGTGTGTCCTTACGTTCCCTAATGTTGTACAGGGTGGGGCAACATAACTCCCGTAATTCGTAACACAATAAAACAAAAAGTGCTAAAGATATTTGTTTTTAGTTGTAGGAAATACCTTAAAGTTTATTTTTACATGCTTTTAAAAATTATGTATTTCAAGTGACGCCCTCCATATTCTATGCATTGAACGATGCGATTACGGGTTTTTCGCATCACCCTTTCCAACATGACGAGCGGAATGTTGGCCACTTCTTCTCGAATGTTAGTCTTCAGGTCTTCAAGAGTCCGGGGACGGTTGCTGAAGACCTGGTGCTTTAGGTAACCCCACATAAAGAACTCGCAAGGGGTTAAATCTGGCGATCGTGGCGGCCAGGCAAAGTTTAAAAAGAAAAAACACATAAAATTCAGAAAAATGCATGAAATCTTTATTTGAATCGATAGTACGGTCCATATAATTTGATGTTTGAAGATTATTTCATGCAAATGTTGACCGTGACTGCGCCTCAAAAGGTCCATCCGCTTAGTCCAATTTTGGCATACTCTTTCCAACATTTCGGCCGGTATCTCACGAATAAATGCTTCAATGTTGTCTTCCAATGCGTCAATTGAAGCGGGCTTGTCTGTATAGATATGAGCTATAACATAGCCCCACAAAAAATAGTCTAAAAGCGTTTTGCTCCACAACCCTAAAGAAACTGGAATCTTCTATAAGCCGAGTCCTGCAGCGTTCTGGTGATCTGGACATTTTGCCACATGCACACCAGCAGATACCATGACCGTCTGGTGGCCCACTCCAATAGACTTGCTTCTGATCTTGCGACAAACAGGCTCAGAAGAAGACTTAACCGACGACATCCTTCCGATCTTTGGATCCATGGAAGGCGTCCCTCGGGTCGCCTCCTTAACTTAGCTTAAGTATTATCTTGGCGCCCCTCTCCTACATATGGGTGCACGCTGCTGGTCTCAGCTGAATGACCCCTCCAGTATCTGAGAGGCTTGTTATGCCTCAATCCCAGGCGTTTGCCGTGCTGTTCTAGTCCTGTATTAAATTTGTACTCCTTGTTAACTATTTGTAAATAGATTAAGTTCTTTGAATCAAATATTTCCAATTATATATATAAAAAAAAGCGTTAAATCGCACGATCTAGGCGGCCAATTCACCGGTCCCAATAAGTCCATTGTTGCGCGTGCTGTGTGGCATGTGGCACCGTCTTGTTGAAACCACATGTCATGCAAGTCAAGCTCTTGCATTTTGGGCAAAAAAAAAATTTGATATCATCTCACGGTAGCGCTCACCATTCACAGTTACGTTACGATTCGCATCATCTTTGAAGAAGTACGGTCCAATTATGCCACCAGCCCATAAACCGCACCAAACGGTGACTTTTTCTGGATGCATTGGTAGCTCTTGCAATGCTTCTGGCTGATATTCACTCCAAAATCGACAATTCTGCTTATTTTAGTGGGCCGATTAAACTGACCATAAAATGGAAGAAGCGCGCGATGAACTTTCTTAGCAGAGCACGCATTTTCATAATAAAATTCAATAATTTGCCAGCGTTGTTCGTTTGTAAGACGATTCATGGTTAAATTATAGACCAAACTAAAAATCACCCTTTAGTTATTTTCAGCCATATTGAGGTATAACCTTAAGTAGGAGTTTCTCGTGACGCCAAGTCTCGATTCCGTTTTCCATCTCTGCCGCTTTGTCGATTCTATATTGAGTATTAGCAAAGACACTACATACGAGGTGTGTTCAAAGGAAATGGTGAATTTTTTTGAAAACTACTTATTTATTCCCCTTCAAAGTAATCGCCCTCGGATATAATACACTTGTGCCAACGCTTTTTCCAATCCTCGAAGCACTTCTGAAATGCGCATTTCGGTATGGCCATCAGCTCGTTCTTCGATTCTGACTTGATCTCATTAATTGTGGCAAAACGCTTTACTTTCATTGGTATCTTCAGCTTTGGGAAAAGGAAAAAGTCCGAGGGAGCCAAATCTGGTGAATACGGTGGTTGAGGCATGATTACAGTGTTCTTTTTGGCCAAAAAAACACGAACAAGCATTGATGTGTGAGCTGGTGCATTATCGTGATGCAGAATCCACGATTTGTTTTTCCACATTCACGCAAATGTTTCATAACTTCCTTGTAGTATTCCTTATTAAGTGTACGACCTCTTGGCAGGAACTCATGATGCACTACACCATTGTAATCAAAGCAAACAGTGAGCAAAACCTTCACATTTGATCAAACTTGGCGTGCTTTTTTCGGTCTTGTCTCATCTGGCCGCTTCCATTGGGATGATTGGACCTTGGTTTCAATGTCATAACTATATACCCACGTCTCGTCACCAGTTATGACCCGTTTGAGCAAACCCTGATCGTCGTCAACGTCATTCAACAACTCCTGAGCGATACTAATGCGACTTTGCTTTTGCTCAAAATTTAGTCAAAAGTCGAAGAGCACACAAAAACGTGACTAACCTTTTCAGTTGCCAAAAACAAACTACTAGTCGAAATTGGTTGCTAATGCAAACATATGTGTCCGAATATAACAAAAACAAAATATCGATAATCGAATGTAAACAAAATTCTCCTTTTCCTTTGAACACACCTCGTATAACACAATACCGCACCCAAAACAAACTCCCTTATTTATCGTTTTGAAGCTTCAAGGCTGAGTCGTGGTGCTGAACAACAATATTTTTCCTTTTTAATTTTCGTTATTGTAACGAAGAAAGAGCCTTTGCTTTAATTTCATTCTTAAATTTCGTCTTTGCAACATCTGATGTTGTCATGGCAACGTCGTGACGCACAGCGACATTACTGTTGCTGACGGATGAGCATTTTGGCTTTCGCAGCAGAGAAAATATTCAGATTTTTGACAGCCCGTGAATTACATTTTAAATTTACGCTGAGCCGAAATGAAAAAAAAAGGAAAATTCCCAAGAGAGACTTGAACCGGCAAATCAAAAATGTAAGGTGGCCTCCCCAATGGTGTGGCTTCCCAATGGTGTGGCTAGATTTCGATGTATTCTCGTAAAGACAGACAAAGCAAAAATTAGTAGCCAATGTCAGCTACCAGGATCTATCGTTTTTATTTCACATGCATCATCTATAATGTCTATAAATCTTTGGTATTAGTCCTCCTCTGTTGTGTCATATATGCATTTCCACGGCACGCACGCGACAGTCGTACCTATTTATTAACCTACATCATAAAAAAAAATAAAGAAAATTTTAAAAATAAATTTGTCCATATTGGTTTTTGAATAGCATTTTAGTAGCTCTATTTTTTATGTATTATCTGGGAGTTATAGAAAAAGAAGGTCCAAAGATACTGGCAGAAAAAAAGAAATACGTTATGTGACAGAATTTGGAAGTGGGTTTTTTTGGCTTTCATAAAAATTCAAAAATCTGCGAAACCCGTTCGAGATTCTTAATACAACTAATTTTAATACGATCTCCAATCTTGTAACTATATATTTAGAGCTGATTCGTTGAAAAATAAATGTTGGCCTTTTTTATTTTTCTATCATTATGATACGTGACGTGACATACGTTATGTGACAAATTTTTCTCAATGCTTACTTTTGTGGTTTCTTTGATAATGCAAAGAAAAAACTTACTGTTAATTGCACTCATATAGTTTCCTATGGTTTCTTATGCAATCTTTGTTTACACTTTGTACCCTTAAAATGACTTTAGAGAGCAAAATTTAATGAAATCTATAGGTACTTTTTTAGGAAAAAACCTGCAAAAGAATGATAAAAAATAAGAAAAATGTTGATTGCTTGACTTTGCATTTGAACATCTCGAAATGGAATATGAGTAAACTTAAGATTGGCTTAAACAAGTTTAATTTAATTGCTTCCCTTTAAAAATATGATCGAAAAAAGTGTTGTTTAGTACTTTTAATTTTTTGGTCTCGGTGGCCCTTTCTGTGGAAATGCCCATATTCAAATGTTATATTTAGATACTGGTTTAAACAAAAATAAATGCATTTAAAGAGTAAATAAGAGCTTTGTAAATTTTAATATTGAGATGATGACAGCTCTGGCTGCTGTCGATATACGCTAACACGTGGCGCATTCCAGCCAGACAGCTGTTTTTGAAACCGAGTTCGAAAAGTCAAAACGTAACCAAATCGTTCGGAATTGGGAACAGCAAATAGTAACTCGTTCGTTTTCGTTTCGTTTTTACTTGAATGCCCTGTCCTCACTACAACTGCATTTGGGGCCAAATGTACATTTTCTTCCATACAAAAATATATAGCCACCTGAGATGGCAGAAAGATGCATTTTGTAAAAATGTAGTCACATTACTCGTTAGCCATTCTATTGTTCGATAGTTTCTATTCGATACTCGATATATTTTTGTATAATTTTGACAAAGTTCCCAACACTACATAAAGGTGCGCGAAATGACAGATGGTTAGAACTTACATTCTATTTATACTTTCATAAAATTATTACAAATCAAAGCAATTACCCAATGAATTGCAGAATGTTTAGACTTCCATTGTAATTGCAATTGGTCTGAAGAGGCCGTAAGCCTTCTGTTGGACCTCTGGCCAGGGTCGCAAGCCATCTGCTGGCTAGAGCACACCAATTGCTTGGGCCCTGCAATAGTTCAAGCACTAACAGAGATGAAATTGACATGGATGAGCTTTAAACCCTTGCCAACATTCGATGTTATGTTTCTAGCAGCTAAATAACTCCTATTTATCAAATATGTTTAATTTGTATGCTTTTATGCTAATCACTTGGTTAATTGTTAACAAAGAACATATTATTACAAAATGCAAATGCAGAAGCAACACAATGAGGGCAGCAAACTGCATTTTCAGAGATGGCGATAACTTTTTTGAAAACGTGCTTCAATGAGGAGGCTCCAGGCTCTCTTGAAATTTTGTTTAAAAGCCAGAGAGCGAGCGCTCTAGAGCCAGCAGCACTCTTGTACGCATACAGCGACAGCCGACGACTGTATCTGTCGTATGTGTCATAAGCATTGTTAATCTGCCTGCATGTATTCGTTTTCTACAGCACAAGTACGCACACATACGCACTTGCTTGTTCGTTGTGTTTACTCACACAAGCATAGCGCATTCGTCGTCACCAAAAAAACAGCTGCATATGGCAAAACCATTGTATGGCCGTTCGGCATCTTAGAGATTATATTGGTCATTGGTAGCACGTTATCGCCTTAGATGTCGCCTGGTACACTTTGTATTTGGTGCTAGGAATACAATTTTTTTCGCCTTTAAAGCGTGTTTTATGATATCGCTGCTCGGGTGTCTTTTAGCTTCAGCTCAGCTTGTCAATCAAACTGCATATTTCCAGTAAAAGTCACCTCTAGGTATTTGAAGGACTTTACTATTTACAGGGGCGTTCCATTCTTCTTCTTTGGCCAATACAACCGATTTACGGTCTCGGCCGCTGCGACTAATGTCCGCCACCGCTTTTGTGCCGAGCGACATTCCACCAGAAGGGCACACCCAGCTTCGAAGTATCTCTCTGAACCTGGTCGCGCCATCTCCGCTTCGGTCGACCCGGCCCGGGCGTGCCACCTAACTCGTTCGCATGCCGACTGTACACCCGTTTTGCTAAAGCGTTATCATCCATATGGGTAACATGTCCTATCCAGCGCAGCCGCTGTTATTTTATGCGCTGGACAAGCTTAGTGTCCCCATAGAGCTCGTACTGTTCGTGATTCATTCGGATGCGAAATTCGTCGCCAACTTTTGGAGGTCCATAAATCCCCCGAAGAACTTTTCTCTCGAAACGCCAATTGCTGCCTCATGCGTTGCTGTTATTGTCCATGCTTCTGCGCCGTATAGCAGGACTGGGATGATTAGGGACTTGAATAGCACAGATTTCGTTTTTCGAGAGAGGGCTCTGCTCTTGAACTCCTTACGGAGCCCGTAGTAACCTCGGTTTGCAAGAGTAATTCTTCTTCGAATTTCCAGACTGATGTTGTTGTCGTTGGGTATCGTCGTTCCGAGGTAGACAAAGTCCTTAAGGCCCTCTTCTGGTCTAGGCGACTAAAATTCCGTTTTTTGTATTTTGTTGCACGATTCATTAAAAATAATTCAAAATCAAAAATGTTCGGTCTCCAAAGTATTGTCTTCTAACGGAAGTTGGAAAGTTGTTTGCAATGAATGCCTTTATGGCCCGAAGCAGAATCATGAAAAAAATTGAATTTGTAAGAATTACGGCGATATGAAAATCCAATTTTGACAATTTTTTTGCAGTCCACCGAACAAAAAAAATGAATACTAAAAATAGGGGAAAGTTAACTTCGGCTGAGTCGAAGTTTTGTATACCCTTGCAGCCTCCATTGAAAACAAAAAAGTTTTTCTACAAGTCTTGGTTTGTTTTGTATGCCAGCAATTTCAGCAGCGATTGTTTTTTTCCGTCCGAACTAAAGGATTTCGATGGTATGGTCTTCTTGTAAACAAGCCTTATTATATACTGTCTTTGAGCTGGTGTGTGTCGAACGAAATAATACCCTTCAATCTGTTATCGTAAGACAGCTTCGAATGGTTCTTTCATTGAAAACCATAAACAGAAAGCACGAGAGAAACAAAAACAACTATTCTGTTTGGGAGTGAGCGAGTCTGTTTAATTTGTAAATGTCATTTTGGTGAGATGAAAGTTAGAACTTGGTGCCCATATCACAACTTCTAGAAACCCCAATCTGTCACATAAACCTACAGGGTTTATCTGTACCATAGCTGCTATCTAGAAGATGTGCGCCTTTCGTTTGACACGCGCCGAACGCATGCCGAGGCAAACAGTAGACTGTTTGCTTTCAGTCCAAGGCCACCGGTCGATTAGGGCGGGTCAGAGCTCGTTTGCGTCGCTTTATTTTTGCACACCAATACACTCTCACTTTTTGGCCTCGCTCTTGACAAACCCTGGTCTAAATGTTTCCCGATGTGAAGAAAATTCGCTCGCTTGTTGTAACGAGTCCGAGGGTTGACAATCCTTGGTCAGGGTGTTGATTGCTGAATCGGCTTCAGAGCGTAGATCCATCCGATTGTCTTATTTTGTGTCAAAAATTGCAACAGCTTCACGTTCTGAGAATCTGAGTATTTAGAATGTGTATAAAACATTATTTTCAATCCATTTTATTGATAGCTTACTGTAGCATAAATTGTTTAATAAGTCTAAATTGTTTGCTTAATGTCTGGCCTTTTGGGGTTAGGACCGGAATCGCACAAAGTCTATACCGGTTTTGATTTCAAGGCCCGGCACGCGCCGACCTCTAGTCCAGTGTGTATTAGGTGTTAGGCTAGAGCTAGTGGGTTTTAGGGGGCAATATAACAGGTTTTGGACACTGCCGTATCATTAGCAAAACCGATGACAACTGCGAAGACTGGCAGCTGGAGCCGGAAGACACAACTTTGTAGCACACCTTTAGTTACTTGATACTTTTTCCGCACCCTATGGCTCAAATAGGTTTTTATGATGACTGTTCAATATGGATATAATTCCATCCAGCTGTGTTGAGTGTATCCAGCACCCTCCCACAATTCCAGAAGTTTGCTGGCATGCAGGGAAGCACTAGATTCCCTCATCGATGGAAATGAGATGGCAAACAGTCTTGCAAAAGCCGGAGTCAAGAAGAAACTCTAAGCATACCTATCTCCTCACAGACGCTCATAAGCAAGATGGAAAAGATAGCAGAGAATAATGCAGAGGAAATGTGGAAAACACAACTGGATGCAGAATCTCTGGAGAGAAACAACTCACGCACTATCTGATACAGCTAACTGGTCACTGCCTAGCAGCCGCTCATGCAATAACAAGTAAGAAAGTCGGTCAAGCCCGACTATAAAATACTCTGTACCTGTGAAGTGCTGCCCATCACCGTTGCGACCGGTGCTGCCCAAAATTGTTTGTTTTCCTTATAACTCGACTATTCCTTTGGCGGATCGGTAAAGAATCCTGATTACTAAATATGTCCAGAAGGAACGAACCTTTTATCTATAAAACAGTGGGATATATGACGTTTTTTCGGGCGGGGCGTGGCAAAAATTGAAAATAAACTTGATCTGCTGCCTGCAAGTATAAGAAGCATATGTCCCATACATGTCAAACCTCTATCTTTTACAATATCTGAGATCTCTTTGCTCATATGGACAGACTTTTGCACAAACTTAATATACTCTGTGTATGTACCTCTGTTAGAGAGTATAAAAATAGGTCCAACGACGGAGGACACCTGCTAAATGAAAATGATTGGACCTGGAGTCGCAGAAACTCTAAAACACCTCATCTGCAGCTGTCCAGCAATCGCAATGCTAAGATTAAAACATTTGCACACCACACTGTTCGCTTCTTGGAAAGAGGCAGCCAAGAGGCGCCCCAAACAAGTTTTGACATTCGCCAAAACGTCAAAGTTCCTTCTAGATTTTTAAGTCCAGGTCTCATTAAATCACTTGAGGTCTATTTGTGGCCCCATGTGGGACTTATCGTCTCTTTCTGAATCTATATAGCTAACTAGACATCCATTTGTCTACTGCTGATCCATTCCAGAATTATCTATATGCTAATGTCTCTTCCGCTGGCTTTCCTTGTCTCCCTGAAAACTTTCTGCTGCTCATGCATCAATCTCCTGGCATCATCTCCTACTCCGATTGAGTTTTGGTTACAAATAGTTTTGGGTTTTCCAATGCAACCCCCTACATATTGAGAGTACACGCTTACCAGGTATCCCGATGCTATTGTGAGGGAAAATTCACAGAGTGCTTTGGTGGTGCCTTGGTCCCTTTCAAATTGGAAGAAGAAGAAGGGATTCAAGATAAAGATACTAACCTGTACTCCATATATCAGGAATAACCAGCCGCTCTTAGGTTAACAATCTGAGTGAGGTATTTTAATATTGTCCAATCCGTTAGGCCTCTGTTTCCGTGTATTTGTTAAGATTGCATGGTTGGTTTTTAGTTCTTAAAGTGTCTAAGGTTGACGAGTGCGCATACATATAGTCTTACGGATAGACAGAGGAACACCTCTGTGAACTTTAAAACTTCATATGTTTTGGATCTCTTAATAGAAAGACCTTTTTGACTGCCTGTTGGTTGTCTCATTGCTTATTGCATTGTTTTCTTTTTCCCTTTTACAGCGCTGGGGCGATCCCAACTATGGTCTCTCCTTGAAGGATTGCTGCATTGGTGAGCCCAAGCTGGAGTTTCTCTATCAGCTTTGCATTGACTATGTCGACGAGCATGGTCATGCAGCCCAACTGGAAATACCCGATATGATGGATCTTTGTCACGCGGCTGAGGCCCCAAAAGTGATCAAGACCATTGCCGGACAGATCTCAAAGCCCAGCGAGGCCATTAAGGTAACAAAGATTCATTGCCTTGTCATATCGTTTTGTTTTATCATTTCGGTCTCTCTCTCTCTCTCTTTATGTAGATGCGCATTGCCCATCGTGTGCGCCTCATCTCGGGCTTCAACAATTACAAGCTACGCCTACAGTTTGTCCAGGCCCGCCTACAGGCTGTGTCCATACTGATTTACTCGAATGCGTTGCAGGATAATACCGATAAGGTTCTATACGCTGGCTTTGGCGAGGAGCTATGCGAACTGATTGACAAGGAGGATGTGCATTTGGTGGAGATACGTGCTGCAGTGCTGCGCACTCTCACCTCCATGTTGCACTTTGATAGGAATCCCAATGTGCCCAGGTAAGAGAAAGAGCAGGCGTTAATGCTGATTCTTATTCTAATGCCATGGTTCGCTGCAGCAGAGCCGGCTCACGTCTGATGAAGATTGTCCACTACACGGGAGCCGAGCGTCAGGGTGGCACTTTGCCGCTGCTGGTGCGCGACTGCATAGATAATTTGACCACACATGGACTGACCGAGCGTTATCCTTTGATACTGGCCACCTCACTGTTCTCGCTGCTCTACCATCTGGCCAGCTATGAGATGGGTGGCTCGGCCCTGGTCAAAAGCGGCATGATGCAATCATTGTTGTGCGTCATCAGTTGGCCGGGAGTTGATCTGGAGCACATAACCTTTGTGACAAGGGCAGTGCGTGTAATTGATTTGATTACCAACATTGACATAGCCCGTTTCCATCAAAACAATGGACTAAATGTGTTTATCGATCGCCTGGAGAAGGAGATCAAGAGTTGTTGCAAGGCCTTAGCTGACATAGGCATTACACTAAAGGAGTCCACACTACAGAACGAAGATCATAAGCTGGACAATTCACTGGAACAGGTGGACGATGAGGCAGATGGTGATGGTATGTAGAGTAAAGGAGGACCTAAGATTCAAAACTAACTAAATTGTGTGTTTCAGATGTGGCCAGCGGCAGTGGCTCACCACGTCGCTCGACCAGCAATAGCGCCAGCGAGCAGACCAATCGCGCCTATCGTGTCTTCTTAGAGCACAGCCAAAACGCTGGCGGAGGAGGAAGTGGAGGAGGTGCTTCAACCGCAGCGGCTGGGCTTTTGGATATTAGAGCAGAGCAGGGCAATAGTGAGGCAGCCGCCGGAGCCAGACCCATACAGTACCCAGCCAACAGTTACTATGCCCGTCCACTGGCCGAACGCAAAGCGGAACTTTCCTCACACCTAACCAGCAGCCTGCAGCCCAAGAAACCCTCTTGTGTTACCCAACGTGCTGCCCTTCTCAAGTCCATGCTAAACTTTCTCAAGAAAAGCATCCAGGATCATGCTCACTTTAGCAATATGCGCAACATCATGGAGACCAGCCTTACCCAATCCTTGCGTCACATCATAGCCAATGCCGAGTACTATGGCCCCTCGCTATTCCTACTAGCCACCGATGTGGTCACTGTGTATGTCTTTAACGAACCCTCATTGCTCTCCTCGCTGCAGGATCTGGGGATTACCAATGTCATGCTAAAGGCTTTGCTGCAAAAGGATGTGCCCGCCACACGTGAAGTCCTGGGCTCACTACCCAATGTGTTCTCGGCCCTGTGCCTCAATGAACGTGGTCTGTTCGAGTTCCTGTCCTACGATCCCTTTGACAAGGTATTGAAGGTGCTGCTCTCACCCGACTATTTGGTGGCCATGCGTAGACGTCGCTCCTCGGATCCCTTGGGCGACACGGCCACCAATTTGGGCAATGCCATGGATGACCTAATCAAACATCATCCCTACCTCAGAGCCGATGCCACCGAGGCTATCGTAAGACTGCTCAACGAGCTAGTACGTCTGGGCTCTGATCCCAGTTTTATATGCTGGCGTGCCAACAAGGAGAGTTCTGGCGGCACAAGCAGCGGCGCACACGGCGGCCTACAGGGACAAGCAGCGTCGACGCCCTCCCCCATGGTCATGGTGGCGGGTGGCACGGGTCCAAGTGCGGCAGATAATAATGACAGCAGCGGAGACGACGATGATGATGATGACGAAATGAGTTCGGCATCGCAACAGCAACAACCAGCACAGACACAGACCAAACAACAGGCCACCACAACAACCACGGCCGCTGCCTCAGCTCAGCTAATGCGCAGCAGCCAGGTCAATCCCCCCGAACGTGAGGCCATCCCCCTGATTGACTACATACTGAACGTGATGAAGTTCATAGAGGCCATCTTCAGTAACAGTCCCAATGGGGATCATTGTCGTGAATTTGTTTTACATGGCGGACTCAAGCCCATACTACAGCTCTTATCACTGCCCAATTTGCCAGTGGATTCGCCCGTCTCCACCACCTCTCAGGCAGTGGCTAATGTATGCAAGGCCATACTTAGCCAGGCGCAGGAAACCAAAGTTTTGGATGTGGCCCTGAAACAGCTGGCCGATATTGTTTCGCAATTGAAACCCCTGATCAAACATTTTACCTTTCCCGGCGGCAGTGTGCTGCTGGCGGAGCTGGTATGCTGTCAGCGTTTGGAGGATGGATTTGCCAATGCCGAGTACACACCCATCTTGCATAACATGAGCTTTGTGCATGGCTATGTGGTCATGTTGGTACACCTATGTCGCAATGCTTCCGCCGAAATGCGCGGCATTTTGCTCAAACGTTGGGGAGTTAATCGGGAGACAGGAGTCCAGCTGCTGCAACAGTTGGTACAATTGTACATCTCACTGGTGTGGGAGAGCACCATTTTACTCAATCTGTGCTCGGATGAGCCCACCCAACATCCCGACTTAATATGGGATGAGATAGCCGCACAAATGTCGGCAGCAGCCGGCACAGCAGATCCCTTAACCGAGGCCGAGCTGTCACGTAAGCTGGAAAGAGCTGCAGAATTTCGTACCAAATACACGCCCGAGGAGCAATTCCGTTACATCAAATCTCTGCTGGCGGCCAGCTCCAGATTGGGACGTGCCCTGGCCGAACTGCTGGGTACTTTGGTCAAACTGTCCGTGGGCTCACCCCAGACGCGTCAGCGACGCATTAACGACTTGATAAGCAACATCAACAAAGTTCCTACCCCCGAGGCCAGAGAGATTGCGCGCATTCTCAGCTCCATACTGGTGAATGGCTTTAGCCATGAAAGCATCTTGCCCAAGCCGGTGCCCAAGCTAAAGCTAACCTTTTTGATCTGTTCGGTGGGCTTCACGGGACCCATGTTGTTCGATGACAAGCGCAGCGCCTTTCATTTGATGATCTCACAGTTCTGTGCGGAGAACGGACTCAAGGCTTTCTTCGAGATGTACTACTGGGCCTTGTCCCTGGATAATGTGGCTGAAAAGTTTCAGTTTGAGCAGTGGGCTTCGATGGAGAACCTAATGCTAATGGAGGATGACAAGCGTGACTGTCCCGAGGGTACGGGGGAGTTTCTAGATGCTTGGCTGCAACTGCTGGAGAAAATGGTTAATCCGCGTGCTTTGCTGGAGTCGCCGTACACCATGAGTCCCAGGCTCAACTATTTGCCAGATAGTGTGCCCTTTGAGCCCATCTTCTATTTGATACACATTCACCAATTGGCCATGCAGGCTCTGAAACGTATCTGGGCACGTCGTCCCATACCCAACTATGGATCTAGCATGTTTGAAACGATGATTTTGATTCTGAAGCATTTGATTAAGTCACGTCAAATGCTCATGGAACGCTATCACACACGGATGAAGGAGATAAAGTTTGAGAACTTGTATATACGCAGCACGGATGATGGTTTGAATGCGGATCACATCAAGACGTTGACAGATATGGGATTCATGCATTATCATATCATAGAGGCCTTACGTAGTAATGCCTCACTGGAGGAGGCCACGGACTATTTACTCAATAATCCAGAGGCAAGTGCAATGACCACAACAGGAGCGGGAGTGGGGGCTAATGCCACACCAGCAGTGCCAGCAGCAGCGGCGGCAGCAGCCGCCGCCGCCAGTGGTGGCGATATGGACATTGAAATGGAGACGGCATCAGCACTGCCCAACAAATCTGCTAGCTCCTCCACCTCAGCAGCCACCTCTGCCTATGATTATAAACATTTGAAACTAATGCCTGCAGTGGTCTTTGATCGTTTCTGTGATGAGGCCATTTCACGTGCCTTTGAATTTATGGAGGCCATACCCGATACCGTTACCAGTGCCGCTGATTTGATTGCTGTTCTATACCGACGCCACAATCAGCTGAACAAGCAAGTGTTTGTTACCAATTTCGTGAGGAACATCATACAGTGGGTGGACTTTACCCTAAAACTGTTTGAACCCACCACCAGTAGCAGCAGCAGCAACACCAATCAAACCAACAGGCTGGAGGAATGTTTGACTGGTCTAACGGCCACACGTCTATTTGTGCGTCTCAAGACCTCCACTTTGTTACTGGAGGAGCACTATAGTGATATGCATCGTCCTTTGGTGGAAGCCATTACAGCCCAAGAGGCCTTAGTTTCGTTGGTCAAACTGCTGGATTGTATGAGTCAATGGATGCTGGAGCGTTCGAGCATACCAGTGCCACGTTGGGTACAAAATCTGGTGGATCTGATCGATGCCATTGACAGCATTAGTCACATTTTGCAACGCAAGTCCAATATGCGTGCCGTAAGCAGTGACATTTGGCGTTGGTATGACGCCTCCACGGGTAAATGGAATGCCTATTCCGAGGCCAACAACGAGCTGATACGCAATGCCTATGCTGCGGGTGATCGCTGGCTGCACATCAACATTGGCCGACAGCGTTGTACCGTCAGCTTTAACTGCATGACCCAAGTGAGTGAGGCCTCGGGCAGCCATCGTCCCGTCTTCCCTGCCCTCAAACTCAGCGAAGCACTGACCAATCTGAATAATCCTGTGGCCTTGCATAAGGTGGAGAATCTATTGAATCGTGTGGTGCGCACCTCAACGGACAGCAAAGGCGGCACCGTGCACACAGATGAGCTGGTGCCTTTGCGCCAGTTAGTTAATTTCAATGACCCGCAGCAGCCGGCGGCGGCACCTGCTGCCAAAGAGGAAGCAAATGAGGAGGAAGTCGCCTCCAATTCCCCACCCGCTGCTGCCACACGCAGCAAGTCCCGGCAAAAGAACGCCGCAGCTGCAGCAGCCGCTGCCAAGGCCAAATCTCCTCCCCTACCCAAGCGCACCCAGAAGATCATACTCAACGAGGAGCATGTGGGTCTAAGCAAATTTGATTGTGCACGCATCATTAACAGCATCGTGGCTCTGCTCCAGCCCTCGCAGTTGCTGCATCATGAGACCAAACTCGCGCTATTGCGTCTCTGCGCCCGTTTGACCCGTAACTATGAGAACGCCCAGGTGTTCATCCAGGGCGGTGGTGTCAAAATGTTACTGCAGTTGCAGCAGTCCTGCAGCTTTATGGGCTTCCCCACCTATGCCATTATCATCCTGCGACATCTGCTGGAGGCCACACCCGTGCTGCAGGAGGCCATGGAACGTGTGCTGGGCATGAGAGCCGCCGGCATAGTGCCAGTGGGTCATCGTGATTTGATCTATGTGCTTACCCAGGTATCCACCGCAGTGTCGCGTAATCCCCAGATATTTGTGGCTGCAGCCAAGGAGATGCTCAAGGGGGAGTACTTGTTGAACTCCAGCAATAGCAGCCTGGCGGATGATGCACGGGTGATGGTCAAATCGAAATTTGGTCAACAGCCGACAGCAGCTGCGGGTGGACCCACACCAAGCACAACAGCAACCACACCCCAGGAGCAACTCAAGGACAATCCTTTGGTGCAGTCATCGGTGAGTGTGTTGAAGGATCTGCTGTTGGCCCTGGTGCAGCCCTGCTGTCATTATGAGGGACAAGAGTCTAGCAATAAGCAGCAGCAGCAGCCGTCGCAAACGGTGGCCGCCGAACTCCTGCAGCCGGATCAACCCACAGCAGCCAGCAACAGCAACGAAGAGGATGCCAAGAAAGGCGCCGCCGCGCAGTCGGATAAGTTTGAACCCTGCTGCTGCACCTGGCACATACCCACCAGTGCTCACAGCCATGCCAAGCCGACACTGTCGCGTGCCACCCTGCTCAAACTGCTGGCGGACGCCACACGTGCCTATCAATCGTTGGTACCACACGTCCTACTAGCTCATGTCTACACCCCACAGGATAGTCCCCTCATCACCGCACCGCAGCAGACATTTCTGGCTGTTCTACTGGATCGGTTTCTGCCACTGACGCAGCGTCATCAGGTGCCCGAAGTGAGCACCATGGCTCGAGTGCTGGTGTGCTCCCTGTCCGACTGCTATCAGCAGCCGGGAGTGCAGGTTCAGGTGGCCGAGGAGTTGCATGCGGCTGTGGCGCGTGCCTTGGGCCAACCCGATTCGGCCGAGAAGCATACCCGCCTGCAGGTACTGATGAGCCTCTTTCCCAATCTCATTGAGTCGCCCATGTTGTACGACAAGGTGCACATGCATCGCAACAACATGTATCGCGTCTTACTGCGTCAGGGCGTCATGACTTACCTGACCAAGGTGGCCCAATACAAGGATTTGTCCAATCATAACACTCTGAGCACTTTGGCCGCCATTTTGCGTCCCATGGAGATACTCTTGCGCTTTAGTGTGTCCACTACCACGCTGGGATCGAAGAGAATTCTGTTTGGTGGCGGCGGCGGAGCGAATGGAACCGTCAATGGCGGCCAAGGAACGGGTGGTAATGGCTCCGGCGGTGGTCCCGGCTCCAACAACACTTATGGCGCCATTATCAACCGCCGCCTCTATCCCAGACTGGCAGCCCGCACAGCGGTTAATGCTGCCGTGGAACGCTCGAACGCCATAGGCGGAGAGCATGTTCTCCGTGATATTATACGAAATGTGCTCTCGGATCGGCGTCATGCTTTCGAGTTTATATTCAACTCGGATGAAATGGCTGTGGATTCAGAGGATTCAGCCCCAGCGCCGCCCTCCAACAGCGGAGGAGTGGTGGTGGGAGGCTTGGGCGCTGGCATTATTGGTGTCAATGCGGTGGGCAGCACAGCGGCTGTCATTGATGTGGTTGAGGAGCGTAGCAACGGAGCCGAAACCCATGATCATCCACCCAGCGCCAACAGCGGAGGACCGTCCCAGAGCGGTGGCCCCGTAAGACCGGTACTCAACTTTGATCAGCTGTGGGATGATTTTTTGCAGAGTGAGGGTCTGCGTTTGGCCTCGCGCAGCAGCAGCAGTGGTGGCGGCGGCGGAGGCGGTGGAGGATCCGGAGGAGGTAACTCATCAGGTCAGCAGAATGGCAGCCAGTCTAATGCTGCCTCGGCTAGTGCAGGAGCTAACGCCACTGTTGGCTCCAATGCGGGACGTTCCAATAATGATGTAGACGTGGATGTGAGCGTTGTGGGAGGAGGAGGAGCCGGCAGTGTTAGCCAGAGTGCCAATGTGAATGGCAGCGATGGTGCTTCCACCTCATCCGATACCGGAGCCCCAGGTGGCGGTGGCGGGCAACGAGAGATGAATGCCTCGTTGCTGGGTGATGTCAGCACTTCTGACTCGGATTCGGATGCCTCCACTGAAAACGATGAACGAAACGAGGAAGACGATGACGACGATGATGATGCAGCCGATGAGGATGTGGATGAACACAGCGAGACGGATGTGGACGAGGAGAGACCACGTCAATTCATTGAGGTATTTGATCACATCTACGAGCCGGAGTCCTCGGAGACTGCCTCCAACGATGCAGATGTGGATGCAGACGATGACGATGAGGACGAGGATGAAGACGAAGACGATGTGGACGACGATGATGAGGACGAGGATGATGTCGACGAAGAGGAGCGCGAAGCCCAGGCGGCAGCCGAAGCAGAGGCCCAATTCAATGTGGCTCTCTCGGTGTTGACCTCCTCCGCCTCGTCCAACAATCGTCCCAGACGCAGTGCCGCTGTCAATGCCAGCACCATAGATTCATCCACCAGCAATGCCAACAATACCGGCGCCAGGGCGGAATACGATGACGAAGATGAGGACGAGGAGCGAGAAGTGGAAGGGGATGTTGATGAAGGTGATGCACTCTACGAGCGTCTGGGCGAGGATAATCACCATGTGATGCCCACTCCGCCGGCCAGTTTTCGCGTGCGCATGAACAGCTCCATAGTCCAACCCCTGGACATTGATGTGAATGGTGGCAGCGGAGCGTCAACCACGACAGGCCAGACCGGCGGAGGCAATGGCAGTGGCAATGGAGCAAGCAGCTCTGTGGCTGCTGCTCTAAGGCCCTCCGCGGACTCTTGGATGGCGCCCGATTTTAGCTTCATCAGTGCATCCGGCACGGCAGGCAACGGCGGTGTGCCAGCTGCCGCAAATGGCAGTGGGGATGTGAATACCTTCCTAGCGCCTGCCATGAATGCTGCTGGAGGCAATCAAAACATGAGTAATCTTTTGGACGAGCAACCGGCCGTTAGCGCGGCCGCAACTGGAGCCGGTGGCGGCGGCACTAGCGGAACTGCAAACGCTGTCCCAGGCAACAGTCATCCGAGTGCCTCTGGTCTGTGTAACAATGGTGTGCGCAGACGATTGCTCTATCTGGATCAGCAGTACTGCGTGTGCATGCCCACGCACCAGAATCCCACAGAGGAGACCCAAATGGAGATATTTACGCAGGATGGTAAGTAGTTTGCAGGCAGGCGAATGTGATAAATTAATTGCTATCCCCCCCTTCTAACCAGCTCTCCACTGGTGGTTGGAGGAGGCCAAGGCTTTGGATATGGAAAGCCAAACGGATGCCTGCCTATATGCAGCCCACTTTCTGTTGCCACATCTCATCAAGGAGCTTAAGGTGGCCCATCAGCAACGTAAACTGGAAGATGCCACCCGGCAGGCAGCGGCGGCGGCGGCTGCGGCAGCATCTGCAGCCACCTCTACGGCCAGTTTCAGCTCTTCACAACTTACGCCAGCAGCCAGCACCACCACCACAACAGCGGCAAGTGTTAACAACACCCGTCGCAGCTCCATTCCAGTGCTTATACCTTCAACCTTAAATAATGCCACAGCCTCACCGGCCACGCCACTAAGTGAGTACCAACAGAGGGGAAAGGGTGTGTCCTTTGTTTTGAAACTTATTAACCCAAAATCCTTTGCAGCAGCAGGTAGTGGTGCTGCAGGCGGAGAGCAGACACGTCAGCCGCGTCAACGCAATGCCTTGCGTCATCAACTATTACCCTATAACATCTATGCCGAGATCGACCTGACCAATGAGCAAGATTCGTCGGTGGCATCAACAACCTCCTCCAGTTCGATTACCACCACCACAACTGCAACCCCAGCGAGTGCTGGTGCCAGCGCTGGCGCTGCCACCCCTAGTGGCTTTTTTTTCGACGAGACTGACATCTCCTCGCATGCTACCTCTGCCCCTGGTGGCTTCAATTTCAGCGAAGTGATCTTGCCGCCCAATCAGCAGCAACAGCAGCCACCGCTGCCCACCCCAACCCCATCGCAGGCGCCGAACAACACCACCAACCAGCGACATCCACCAGTGCCGCATTTGCCCACCCTTGCACGTCCCTCCAGACCGCGCACTCGCCTGGATGAAACTGAATTCTACAACACGGAAGAGTTGCAGGTGAGTGTATTAACTTGATTGCCTGCGGCTTTTAGGCCTATCTAACTACCAACAACTCTTTGCAGAACCCAACGCGCCGCCATCCGGCATCTGCCAGTTCCAATTCCTCTCGCACTTCGGTCGCTTTGCTGGGTAATACACGACCTCGAGATTTCCTGCCTGCACGTCTTCAACGACTGGTACAGGCACATGCTGCTGCTGCCGCCGCGGCCGATGCTGCCAACAGCAGTTTGCGCAATAATCGCAGTGGAGCAGCACCTCCTGCTGTGCCAGTGCCGCCCATTCCTGCAGTGCTCATGGAAGTGCCAGTGCCGCCCATTCCTGCAGCGTACGCGGAAGTGCCCAGTGCGGAGATGAACTTTTCGCTACCACCACCCTTGGAGGTGGAAGTGGAAGTGCTGCCCAGCCTATTGGATGATATAGCACCCCTGCAGGAGGCACAGCAGCAGCCACCGCCGCCGCCACCACCGCCTCCTCCGCCACCACCACCGCCGCCTGGTCAAACGGCTGCAGTGGTCATTACCGAGGACGATTTGTGGCCGGGAACATGTGAATTTTTGAGAAATAACACTGAACCAGAATCAACCACCACCGAGTCAGCTGAGGAGGATGCCACAGCGCCGGAGGAGGATGAGGAGGCTTCGACTGCGGTCTTAAACACTGAAACAACTCCCGTCACGGAATCCACTGGAGGAGAAGCAGCAGCGCCAGCAGCAGCAGTTGCTGCTGCACCAACCACTGCTGTGGTAACCGACATGAGTCCCGAGGTACGAGCCGCTCTTGGTGATCTTGAGGTACCCGAGGGAGTGGATCCCTCCTTCCTGGCTGCCTTGCCCAGCGAGATGCGCGAGGAGGTCATCCAGGAACATTTGCGCATGCAACGCATTCGCCAACGTGCCCAACAGAACGCCATACAGATTGCCCACGACTCTCTGGTGGAGGTGAATCCTGAGTTCCTGGCCGCTTTGCCGCCCAACATACAGTCTGAGGTACTGATGCAGCAAAGAATTGAGCAGCAGCGTCAAGCGGCCCAAAGCGCCAACCCTGAAGATCCCGTGGATACGGCTGCCTTCTTTCAAAATCTGCCCGAGAATCTGCGCCAGGCGGTGAGTACCCAACGGCAACTGGTTAGTTTATATGTCTATAGATTGCTGTTTAATAGATACTCACGGACATGGAAGAGTCACAGATAGCCAGTCTACCACCGGAACTGGCGGCAGAAGCTCAATATCTACGACGCGATTGGGAATCTCGCAATGGCGCTCGCCTGGATGCCCATCCGCCTAGCAATGCTTTGTGTAAGTAAAAACCACTTTCAAACATATGGATAAAAAAAAGTTTCAAACAATTTTTGATTGCGATTTTTAACTAATCGAAATTGAATCTTGGAATTACGATTATTCAGTGAAAATTACAAAGTGTAATTACTTTTACGACGACTTCCCAAACATTTCGAGTCACGTTTAGCAAATACTTCTATGAATGAATGTTTTTGCTATTAAAATAACTTGTTTTAAGTGGATAATAACTTTTGAGTAAAACTTAATTGTCCCAGTTTTCCATATTTCCTATTGCACTGGGACTATGATAGTCCCAGGATAATGTTTTGTTGAAAGTAAATGCAAAATGTTCGGCTATCTCTCTACATATTCAATGGGACTTTTGGTGTTTCTGTAGAAAATTCGTCTGGAGTGGCTTTTAAATTTGACCGGTTGAGCAAGAAATGGAGTTTTCTTGCCCCATTCATTCACACGGCCTAGATCATTATTGGACGACTAACACACATTTAAAACTTCACCGTTATTATTAGCAAGGAATCAAATCGGAGACAGAAGCGGAACAGATTAGAACTCAGAACCAGAACCGGAACCGGTAATCGAGAACCGATATTTTTGGAACTGAAAAGGCTAAGTGCAACAACTCGACTACACAGCGAGCACATAGTTTAGGAGTATAAGTTTGTAAGTTTTAAAAAGTAAAAGATTCTGGCCCAGCAAATCTTTGGTATATTGCAATATATAGAAATCACCCTTGAAAAGTCATGTATTGATATGTGACTTTTTCTTAGACCCTCACTATAATGTCGTGCGATGCTCAGAGATTAGAACAGAAAAGTTTTTGTATACCTACTTTTGCAAATACACTTATCAACAACATAATGCGGCCCTGTTCCGAATTCCGAATCGGTTTTCACGTAAACGTTGCTTTTTCCAAGTTGAAGTTCACAATTTTATATGAAAAGTAAGCCAAATGTCAGTGGCTACTAGGTCAGGTCTGCTTTTTTTGTCGAATTGAATCCACTTGGCATAAATATTTTCTTAAGTCCGCCAATTTTGTCTGGACACAATAATAGGTGTACGAAGATAAATGTTTAAATTAAATCAATATTTCACTATTTTTGGTCTTGTTTTATATTCAACTAAGTATCTGGCAGCTAATAATCGGTATATCCGCCATTATTTTGCAAGACTTTCTTCATTCGTCTTGGCATGGAGGATATAAACTTGCGACAAGTTTTAATTGAAATGTTGTACCATGCTCTTTGGACAATATCCCAAAGTTAATTTTTGACAAAAAGTCTTTCCGACCTCTCTTTTAAGTTCACCCCAGAGATTCTCGATGGGATTGAGGTCCGGGGATTGACTTGGCCACATTTTGCTTTTGGAACCAATCCTTTAATACTCGAGAGGCGTGCTTCGGGTCATTATCCAGCTGGAACTTCCATAAAAGTGGCATATTATCCTCGGCATATGGTAGCAATACCGTCTCCAATAGATCTTTGTATACGAATCTTCCATTATTCCGTCAATAGGATAAATCGGACAAGCACCATACCATGAATAGCAGCCTCATACCATTAGGCTACCACCTCCATGTTTCACAGTTTTATATGTGTATGTTGGAATCAAATTCTTTGCCTTTCGGACGACGAACATTTCATTTTGGCATCATTTCCAAATAAATTTATTTTCGTTTCGTCACTCCAGAGGATATTACGCCATTTTTTCTCACCCTCCGGTCAGCACCAGGTTCTACGATCTAATGCAAATTTGCTCCTCATCTGTAAATTTGCCGACCGAAGCAAAGAAACCCTGCGAGCAATCCTACCTGGTAGGTTTGGGTTCTACTATCATAAGTACCTTTCAAATTTGGTGGGTCTCTTTGGTATCAAAAAAATTTTGTTGAAAAATGGTTAACGGTTTAATAAGACAGACTGGGCATTTGGAAGATTATTAACGTAAATGGAGAGAAGCAGTGGTCCAAATTCTCATTTTTGGGGAAGAAGAGGTATTTGTTGAGATCACTGTTAGATGACATTAGGTTTATTGTTGACTCCGAAAAGTTGTGGTTTCGTTGGCTTGTTCCACCGTATCAATGGCTCGAGAACTTTGGAAATGTAGGGGAAACTGGAAAGGCGTCTTTATTTTTGTATTTTGGACATTTTCCAACTGTGTGAGGATAAGGAATTATTTTTCTATTAAAATCACAGCCCCGCTTTCAAATATCCAGTTTGATTTTATCCTTCTTACTCGTCTTCCTCTCTTAGCTCGCTTCCAGACCACTCTGCAGAATTTGGACGAGGCACGCTGGCACAGCTCCATCTGGTATGATGCCAGTGGCAATGCCCAGCCCCAGCATCATCAGCACACAACCATTGTGCATCATCATGCCCATCATCATGCTCCCAATACGGGTAAACCATTGGCTCTGCTCATGATGGAGGATGAGAATATACTGCTTGATCCTGATTCCTTGGCTACGCTCCTGCTGTTCCTCTTTGTGGAGGATCAGAAGGTGAACAGCATGCGTCTGCATCGCGTCATACGTAATCTGTGTCACCATGAGCCCACGCGCGACTGGATCATCAATGCCCTCATCACCATTGTACAAAAAACCAACGAGGACAATTCAAGCAACTTTGGAGCTGTCGGACAGGCGGGCAGCAAGCCCGAATGGCTCAAGCTGCGTGTGGATGCTGCCTTTGGCTACAAGAGCAACATTTTCCTGATTAATCGCGCCTACGAGGGCGACGCCCGTAGCATTAGCATCAATCCGCAGGCGGCCCAGATGATAGTGCGAAATTGTTTGGATCTGTTGTTTGTGCTGGCCAAGCACTATCCGTCCAGTTTTGTGCCCTACAATCGTGAGCTAAAGACGCGTCGCATGCTTAGCGCGGTATTTGGCATGTCCTCCTCGGCGGCTGCTGCTGCGGCTGCCGCGGGAGCGGGCGAGAACTCCGCTGGCGGCAATGCCGATTATCGTACACGCCTAATTCGAAATCAAACCACTGCCCAACGTCTGCGAGGCATACTGGACGAGCAGCAGCATCGGCTGCAGGAGCTTAAGGCACCCCTCCTGGACGAGGCTCCGTCTACCTCGAAAGCGGCAGCGGCCAAGGCAGCAGCTGCTACTCCCCAACCCGCCAAGCTACCAGCCCATACGGTCGCCTATCAGACCAATGCACAAAACTTTTGGGATGTGGTTCTCTCCATTGATAGACAGACCAAGCTGCGCCTGGACCATGTAAACCAATTTCCACTTACCTCACAGCCAGCCTGGGAATGGCCCAGCAATTCCAGTGATTTCCTTTCGTTTACCGAATCACCCTTTGGCCAGTTGCTGGAAATGCTGCCCTACAAAGTGATCTGTCGTTCGCCACATTTGACGGACATGCTTGTTAAGCTTCTGGCCTCGCTCAGCACTGAACTGCCCAAGGAGGAGGAGCCACCGTTGCCACTGGGTAACGAACAGATGCCCATCCTAATACCCATTGGCCAGCAACAACAACAGCAGCAGGCTGCTGCTGCTGCTGCTGCTGCAGCTGCAGAGAACTCAGCAGCCGGTACAGAGATCGGTGATGGCCTCAACTCAGCCAATGGGGATCAGGTGGCAGCGACTGCGGCTAATCCGGCATCAGGTGACAGCATTGCTGATGTCAAACTGCCGCCACCGCCCTTGAGCCTACCTCCCAGTGCACCCAACAACAAGCTGCGTCGCAAAATCTATGCCAAAAACTTCTCCCAGCTGCAATTGGTTATCGAGGTGTTGACCCACCAGTGCGGCACCACCGAGGGCCTGGATAATGTGACCAAACTGATTGTGAATCTCACTCAGTGCTCGCAGGCATCCAATGCCATATTCATTCAATACTTGACGGCTGCCATTCTGGGTCTGGCCGAGGAGGTACGTCAGGCGATTCAAACGCTGCTGAATGAGATTCGCAGCTACAATCAACAGAGTGGGCAGCAGGCACAACCCAGCACTTCAAAGCAAGCAGCTGCAGCGTCGTCATCGTCGGCGGCGGCATCGGCGGCCCTTCTACCCAATCTCACCGTCCATGAGGGCATCATGCAGGATCGCTTCACAGCGGAGCATGTGATTATTTCGGCGCCCAAGAATGCCAAACCCACCTGTGAACTGCAATTGCCCTCGATGAAGAAACTCATGTCCAACTCATCCGCCCAGCCGTATTTCCTGCGCACCCTCAAGATCTTTATGCAGGTGCGTAACATGTACGAGGCACAGAATGCGCAACAGGATGAGGATGATGATATCATTGATATCGAGGGCGATGGTGGAGCTTCGGGTGCAAGCAGCTCGGATGCTGCAGCCAGCATGGATACCAATCAAACAAATGTAACGGTAAATGACGAAGATGTGGAAGCGGATATGGTACAGCGTCCACCAAGTGTCACTAGTAAGTCGACCAAGCCGACACTCAGTCAGATACTCTGCCTCGATGTGCTGTGGCACACGCTAAGCGAGTGTCTGGTGGCCCTGGAGGAGTCCAAGGATGAGTTTGCTGTACTGGTGCTGCAACCCACAGTGGAGGCCTTCTTTTTGATACATGCCTCGCATCGTGGCGCCAGCAAAAAGCCGGGACGTGGTTCGTCCAGTGGCTCGGGAGCATCAGTGACTGATGCACGGGCAGCGGGAGGAGCAGGAGCTCAAGAGCAAAGTCCCACACTGGATGATGCCAGCAGCGCCCATACACTGAACTCGGCCAGCTTTGAAGGTAGAATTAATAGCTCAAGCTCGCTGCATCATTTACTCATTCCTCCCACCCCATTTGCAGACGAACCTCGCATGCAGGATGCAGCCACCAATACGCCGCTTCCGTCGGGCCAGGCAGGACCTCAGCAGGCTAGCCCCACGTTGACGGCGCATGAGGCTCAGCTCAAGCAGGATCGCCACAAGTTTCTGCAATTTGCCGAGAAGCATCGCACTGTGCTCAATCAGATTCTACGACAATCGCCCACTCATCTGTCAGATGGACCCTTTGCCGTGCTTGTGGATCACACACGCATACTGGACTTTGATGTGAAGCGCAAGTTCTTCCAAACGGAACTGGAGCGGCTGGATGAGGGCATTCGCAGGGAGGAGCACACGGTGAGTGTGCGCCGAGTAACCGTGTTTGAGGATTCGTTCCGTGTGCTCTACCGCCTGGGACCGGAGGAATGGAAGAATCGCTTTTACATTGTGTTTGAGGGTGAGTTGAGAGAATCATCATCTCTTTTGCTTTTCCACTAATAACCCTCGTCTCTGTCTCCTGCTCAGATGAAGAGGGCCAGGATGCGGGAGGTCTGCTGCGTGAATGGTATGTGATCATCTCACGTGAAATCTTCAATCCCATGTACGCCTTGTTCTGCGTATCGCCGGG
The DNA here is from genome assembly GCA_018904265.1 of Lordiphosa collinella. Classification (NCBI taxonomy): domain Eukaryota; kingdom Metazoa; phylum Arthropoda; class Insecta; order Diptera; family Drosophilidae; genus Lordiphosa; species Lordiphosa collinella. The sequence goes on from JAEIFV010000808.1 coordinate 128,222, forward strand.
CGATCGCGTCACCTACATGATTAATCCCTCGAGTCATGCCAATCCTAATCACCTGAGCTACTTCAAATTTGTGGGCCGTGTCATTGGTAAGTATACCGACTCCTCCCTCTCCGGCTTTGTCCTTCACACATTCTTTACCCTCCAGCCAAGGCCGTGCACGACAACAAACTGCTGGAATGCTACTTCACGCGCTCCTTCTACAAGCACATTCTTGGCAAGCAGGTGAAGCACACAGATATGGAGTCACAGGACTATGAGTTCTACAAGGGACTGGACTATCTAATGAAGAACGACATCTCTACACTGGGCTATGAGCTCACCTTCTCCACCGAGGTGCAGGAGTTTGGTGTAACCCAGATACGTGATCTCAAGCCAAATGGTCGTGACATTGCCGTCACCGAGGAGAATAAGTTTGAGTATGTGCAGCTGGTTTGCCAGCTCAAGATGAGTGGCTCGATAAGACAGCAGTGAGTAGTTCATCGGTTCCATCACTGGCCTCAAGCTTCATTTCTGTTTTTTCTCACCCACCAGATTGGATGCATTCCTCGAGGGCTTCTACGACATAATTCCAAAGCATTTAATATCGATATTCAACGAACAGGAACTGGAACTTCTCATATCCGGCTTGCCAGATATCGATATCGAAGATCTAAAGGCTAACACCGAGTACCACAAGTACACATCGAAATCGGCACAGGTGAGAGGGGGGCCAATAAAAAAATCATTAGAGTCCATCCCGCTCTAACCAAGCACTATCTATCTCCCTCAGATTCAATGGTTCTGGCGTGCACTCCGCAGCTTTGATCAGGCGGATCGTGCCAAATTCTTGCAATTTGTCACTGGCACCTCAAAGGTGCCACTACAAGGATTTGGCTCATTGGAGGGCATGAATGGTATACAAAAATTCCAAATACATCGCGATGATCGTTCCACAGATCGTTTGCCCTGCGCCCATACTTGGTGAGTGTTTAACATCTCGGGGGGAAGTTCAAGCGTATTTTGGCCTGTTTTTTGCTGGAACATTCACTGAATGTTATCAATTTGTTTATTTTCTCAAAAGAGAGATTCGGGTGAACATCCGTGACAGTAATAGTTTGTGGGGTCATGGTGATTTGCCATTTTCTCCAGCAGAATATTTGGGAGTAATCCCAGTGATTATGAAGACTTTCAAATACGAGTATATCCACATTGAATTTGTTTCCTAAAGTCCGCCCTGTCTTGAAATAGCTGCTTGGCTAAGATTCTCGGCAGTCTGGAACTTGATTTGCTTAACACTTTTCTGATATAACCAAGGTGTCCGCAGAGACAGACTATACCTAGGTGGCAAGCGGGCTTATTAAACAATACTCTGGAGTCGTTTCACATCCTCTATTCTATTTTGTAGAATTCCCCCTCAGTACAACGACTTAGGAGTGCATTTAGAAATGATGAATTAAGCCATAACCAAAATTACACATTTATTTGATGTTTAATACCCATTTTTTTACTAAATTTGTTAATAGCGGGAGTTACCGCTCTCCTCTTAATAGACCGAATAGCCTATAAAGGTTGTATATAATTACAAAAAACATTTCTTTGTTATCAAACTTCCCAACCATCTTTTCTTAAACCTTTTACCGCTTACGTGGTCACTCCTTTTACTGTTCTTTTACTTCCAGAAAAATCAACAATTTTGTTTGTATGGTACGACCCGTTTTTTATACCCCCTCCAAATCTGAAAACCATACCTCTCCCTCTGATTCCTTTTGTATAAAAACTTGTTTGCAACACTAATGTCCTAAACATTTTTTCAATATTCCCATGTTTGCCACCTTCGCCTACTAAACCTTCATCTGACTAATTTTTAATACTTAATGGCCTTAAGTTATTCTATAAATTTTAAAAGACTTACTATGCCTTCTTTAAGATCTATACTTGCTGCGGCGTACTTTCAGTACCATTTTTTAATCGCGCGTTTTTAAAAACTAACTCCCTTTATTCCTCCTCACGGTTTCTCCCACCGACCCTCCCCCCTTTACCTTTTGGACACGTTTTTGACCCTAGCACCTCTTCCCATCTTTCTCCTCTCGCTTGATTACTCCTCTCTTTTTGCAGTTACACATTTTCACAAAACCATTTTTCAATTATTGACAGTTTGGCAAAAAACTTTTTTATACAAAAACATCTTTCACTACGACCCGTCCCCCTCGAACGTCATATCTTTAAATTCGCGGTCCTCAGTATTTTTTTCGAATTTTTGGTGAGGGGTAGCTCTACTAAACAATTACCCTTTTCCTTTTTCACCATACCATAATCAAATCTTTTTTACTTTTCTTCACTCCAAAATATTCATAGCCGGAAGTGCCTTTTCATCGAACCAAAGTTGAATATCAAAGCTGCGCAGTGGACTACCTTGTAGTTATTATATCATGGTTAGGAACAGCTTATTGTATTAAGGGCGATGCCCTGGAGAGATTGGTTATAGAACAAAGGAGATGCTTACGCTCCCTTTATGGAGGACTGACTACTTCCATGAATTGTGCATGGCCAAAATCGTTATTTTTGTTCGAATGTTATATAGCCTGTATATTTCATATACGATACGCTTGACATAGCAAACATTTAAAAATACGATATATGTTGGCCGTAATCAACATTCGTCGTTTCGAGAATGTTATTGAATGTTTCTACAAGTGTCAGATCTTTCCCGCTACGGTCACTTTTAGCCTGCACAAGTGTTGGGTAAATGTTGTTCAAGTTCGGGGCTTATCGTATTTGATCGACTGTATTCAAATCTTTAATCAAGGAGAAGTTCACACTCTCAGAAAGCTTGAAAATGATCATATCTAAACAAAATTCATTTCGAAATATTTTAACTGTTTAAAATTTAAACTTAAAGATAGATTGTAGTTTAGTACCGAGTTAAAACCCCTCTTTAACATTTTCCCTTCTTTTCTTTTCCATCTAATTTAGCTTCAATCAACTGGATCTGCCCATGTACAAGTCGTACGATAAGTTGCGCAGCTGTTTGCTCAAGGCCATACACGAGTGCTCCGAGGGCTTTGGCTTTGCCTAAAAACAGCCATCAACCGAAACGACGCTTCCTCCTATTCCTAACCAATAGAGCGACGACGCCGAAACTGATGATTGTAGAACGACGAGAGAACAGCCACTGCAAATTATATGCGAGAGATAGCATCATCCACACACAACACACACACACACACATGCCGAAAAACACACACACACACACACACACATATAGTTATATAGTATATATAAAAGAATGTTGAATTAATAATTAATTTTCGCGCGTATATATATATATACAATATATATTTTCTTAAATTTTCAAAAACGATAAAAAATCAAAGAAAAACATTTAAAAAAGGAACAAAAATTCAAAAAAAAGATAAACCAACCACACGGAAAGAAATCGCATATTCGAGTAACTTAGTCAGCGTAACTCATCTGATACATGCAAATATGATTTTCGTTTAATACAAAACTAACTTTTTGTCGTTTTGAAAATTTTCCATTTAAAATACTATGTAATAAATAAAACAAAGGAAACATAAAGAAAACATTTTTGATTTACGTAGAATGTATAAAGCAAACTGCACACACGAAACGCTTTGGTTTTTGTTTTGTTTTTTTTAAATATAAACAAGAAACTAAAAAGAAAAACTAAATTACAACACTTAAAAAATAAATGAAATGGAGAAAAGTATTTGATGTAACAGATAAGTCTTTATGTTATGCATTTTATGTTTATCTTTTTTAAATAACTGAGCAAATGTAACTTAAAAACAAAAGAGAGTGGAAAAACGAATGAGTAAACTCGTTCAATTAAAATAATTAATAAAAAAAAAGCTTAATATAAAACATTAATTGGCTGCAACTTTAAATTCAATTCACGAACGAGTCGACGAACTCTTTTTACTAACAAAACAAACAATAAGAAGGCTAAGCCTTGGTACAATAACAGGGTAAGGTTGAGAGCGAAGGAAAAAAAAAAGAAGCGAGTGTAGAACGGGCAAAAATTGAATTTTCACTGCGTACCCAACTGTGATGCTTCGTTCTAAGATACCATATTCAGTTCAAGCCTTTTCCAGAAATATCGATCTTGCCTATGGAATCCTCCAAATCGACACCATCCTGTGTCTGTTAATCTTACGTAAGCCAACCCACACCATAAAAATCAAGTTATTATTCAGGGATGCAAGCCGATCGGAAATAAGAACTCGTTCGGTTTACAGTTTTTGAACCGTAGGTTTGGTTTGTTGCATCGTTTTTGAACCCAAATTCGGTAAAGTTGTTAACTCTTAAAAATTTTTTTCAAAAAATGCCAAAAATAGCAACCTATGTTCTTGGATCGGCCGAAATTACGTCAAATCTCATAGTCGGGGTGTACTGGAAATCTCTAGAGATTTTGGCTTCGGTTGGTTTGCAAGTCGCTCGAGAAATCCGTCGGTGTCCCAGAACTTCGAGAGATTTCGTTTTCTTCGAAAGTCTAGTTAAAAGGTGTGTGTATAAGATTATGGTCCTACTACAAAAACAGTGCTAAATTGCGTGGGTTCGTGAAGTCGCTTTTGGTTGGTCTGTGTAAGAGGTGTGTTCAAAGGAAAAGGTGAATTTTGTATTTTCGCGGGCTGTGTACATTCGATTATCGATATTTTGCTTTTGTTATATTCGGACACATATGTTTATCATATGTTTGCATTAGCAGCCAATTTCGATTAGAAGTTTGTTTTTGTGCAACTGAAAACTGTGTGCGCTTCGATTTTGGACTAAATTTTGAGCATAAGCAACGTCGCATTGGTATCGCTCAGGAGTTGTTGAATGACGTCAACGACGATCAGGGTTTGCTCAAACGGGTCATAACTGGTGACGAGACGTGGGTATATAGTTATGACATCGAAACCAAGTCCCAACCATCGCAATGGAAACGGCCAGATGAGCCAGAAGACCGAAAAAAGCACGCCAAGTTCGATGTGAAGGTTTTGCTCACTGTTTTCTTTGATTACCACCGTATTCACCAGATTGAACTCCCTGCGACTTTTTCCTATTCCCAAAACTGAAGAGACCAATGAAAGAAAAACGTTTTGCCTCAATTGATGAGATCAAGTCAGAATCGAAGAACGAGCTTACGGCCATACCGAAAAGCGCATTTCAGAAGAAGCGCTTCGAGGATTGGAAAAGGCGTTGGCACACGAGTACTACATCCGAGGGCGATTACTTTGAAGGGTACTCTATACTCGACACTCAGCACTCAATTCATAGTACTCAATACTTTTTTTATGGCTTGACAGCCCCAAAAGGTCAAAGCCGAGCTCCTCTCAATCGGACGCGATTTGTAGATCACATGGGAATATTCAAAATATAATTTACTGTTAAGTTCAATTTCATTTCGTAATCTGAAAAATATTACCAATGTAATGTTAAACTCTTGTTTTTGTGAGTCATTTAAAAGCTTTGAAGTCGAAGATCTTAAAAAGGCAGAGGCTATTGGGGACTTTATAAGTGTTCTGAACGTTTATCACGATTTTTTTATTAAACTTTTCTGACGATTTTAAGACTCAATTGCACAAAACCGACCAGATAACAGAAAAAGTTGTTTTTTGTCTATCATTTTTGTTAAACCGAACCGAAACTGTAGGTTCGGAACAGGTTAAGGTTCAGCTTTTATTATTAAAGAGGTTCGGTTCACAGTAAATGAATAGTCGGAATTCCGGGTTTGAACCGGTTCGTTTCAAAACCGGTTTGCAGCCCTGATATATACTGATTATAACCCCGTTTTTACTTTTCATTTTAAACAACCTGGAGACGATAAATCGTGGCCGCCAGCACTTTACCTTCATTATAGATAGAAGGTTTGAACCTTCTGGACATATTTTGATCCGCCAAAGGAATGGTAGAGATCGGATGAACGATTGTCGAGTTATAAGGAAAACAAACAATTATGGGGAGCACCGGTCGCAACGGTGATGGGCAGCACTTCACAGGTACAAAGTACAGGGTGGCTGATGAAAGCCGCTACCACAACAAAATTGCAAACTTTTTTTCTATTTGATGAATCTGCTCAATTTATTTTTTTGGCCGAGCGTGGGACAGTCGAAAGAAGACCTTACCATCGAAATCCTACAGTTCCGACGGAGGAAACAATCGCTGCTCTAGCTGCTGCCATACAAAACAATCCAAGATTTTCGACAAGGAACTTATCTGCTCAAATGGGTACAGACAGACAGTCAATGCAGTCAATTATGCACAATGATTTGAACTTATTCCCATATTAAATTCAAATGGCCAACAAACTGAACGCAGCCGACTTGCCGATTCGCTTGGAAGATGCTTCAAATGGTGGAAGAGGACGAAAACATGTTGAACTGTCTTTTTATGTCTGACGAGGCCCATTTCGACTTAAACTGCATCATAAACAAACAAATTTGTCGAATATGGAGTGATTCCAACCCACAGATACTCCATGAGACGGAATTGCATCCACTTCGGGTCACAGTGTGGGAGTTCAGTTTCTTCACGCTGCATTGTCGGGCCCTCCTTCTTCGAAGAAAACGGACACACCGTTACGGTTACTGGAGACCGTTACTTGAGCATGTTGAGAGAGTTTTTCTATTCAGAATTACGCCGAAAGAGAATTCCTTTCAAATCTGTGTGATTTCAAATTCTTTTATTTTTAAAACTAGTTAAGCTATATTTAATCAAATTTAATGAACTTTAACATGAATATAGTCGGGCTTGATCTACTTTCTTTCTTGTTTTTGTTTACTTTGATCTATTTCTAACCCAATAAAAAAAGGATTGAAAAAATCCTTTTCGTTTTCAAATAAGATTTTTTTAAAAAGAGGTCCAAAAACAGCCTCGACATGAAGAATCCCCCCTTTGGCAAAATAAAAAAAATCTTTATTTGAAGATTTTACCTTTGAGCGTCTTTTTCGCGGTCCTGGGCGATGTTACGAACGTGCAACATTTTTTGTACGAAGCGTTAATGTATGGAGTATCTCTTTAAGTGGTAAGGAGACAAATTGTTGAGTGCATATTGGCCACATACTCAACTCCAAATGTGGCCAGATAAGCGACATATCTTGAAAACTGAGGGTGATGTGGGGAAAACTGATAACAGATTTGGAATCAGGACAGTTTAAATACTATGAAAATATGGGAAACATTCATGGAGGTCGAAAAAAATGGGATTTTGTTGCAATGTGTTATTTTTGATTTTTATTTATTTTACTTAAAAATAATCATTGAGCCATTGAGCAATAAAATAAAACTCAAAAAATAAAATATAGATTCTCGAAAAAAAATCGTATTTTATTATGATTCATTTTCCTATACGGGTACTGCAAGTTGATGATTTTTGTGGATGAAAAATTCACCGAACCTGCGGTTTAAAAACTCTGTGAACCACTGATTTCCAATCGGTTGCATCCCTGGTAAGAGCACTGGTTTGGTTTACGAGCACAAATTAGCGATTTTGTACGGTTTGGTTGGGTTTAGAAACGGTTTTCATCCCTGGCTGCATTTAGTCGCGGAACATATATACATACTACAGTTGAAACTGGAGCCAAACGTAGAACTATCAATGAGCTGTGCAACAGTCAACAGCCGTGTCACTATCAGTGGTGATGGGAAGAACTTATAAATGTAAAACAAATTACGTATATTAATCGGCTTTAATTGTACATTGAATCTCTAAGTGTTTTATATTACATTAATATAATTAATTATAATAAGGGTAATGAGTTTTTGTAAATATGTACAAAATTGAAGCCCTTATGGGGTTCTCTGGTTTGAACTTCGGTTTATTTAAGCATTTTTCTTGGAACTTTTTTGTGAGAACCAATGAAGAGATACAACTTAGGGCTTTTTATCATGAATTCTACAGTGTTTCAATCGTATACATATAAGTTTTTAGCTAAACATATTAATCAGAACCAAAGTTCCAAACTTTCCTCCATCATATATTGAGAACTTCTCGGTTCTAGTGAATATGTTTAGCTGAAAAATTTTAATGTATACTCTTTAAACTCTTAAAAATTAATGATAAAAAGCTCAAGGCAAAGTTATATCTCTTCATTGGTCCTCACACAAAGATTCCAAAATAAAATGCTTAAAAATCAGAGAACCTCCTTAGCAAGTAAATGGCTTTAAAAAGATATTTCCTTGCAAGCCTGAAATGAGATCCATTGAAATGGTACAACTCTCTCTTTCAGCCTGTTAGTTAGCTTCTTGAGGCATGTGAGAATCTTCGATACAATCGGCCAGCCGTACACACCTAAATTATTACAGTTACTATTTTAAAATGATTGCAAATGCGGATTGACGGTCTCGCTGGAGTTTTGGAAGTGTCCCGTCTCTGCCTCAAACAGGACCTGCTGTATGCGCAGCTTGGCAACCGAACGGGAATACGAATCGTTGATGGTGCGCAATTGCGAGGCAATGCTCTGGCCAAAAAACATCATATCATCCTCGCTGGAAAGTGATGAATCCATTGGTGCAGCCGTTGCCTGTGGCAGCTGCTGCTGCGAATGGGTGAACGTCAGTTTACGTGGTGGAGGGGGCAACTGTAGCTTCTGTTGCTGCTGGGGCTGGGGCTCTATTACACACAAATCCGAATCATCTATGATGAGTTCCGTTTTTCCAGCGACTGTGGCAGCTCCTGCTACGGGTGCTCCTCTCTCGATGAGACAATTGTTTTCGCTTGGCTTCAGGCGCTCCGTTTCTTCTAGCTCCTCATGATCCAGTTCTGGGTCGGTCTCTTCCTGCATGGCATCCTCACTCATGCTATCGGCCGCGGGGTTGAACGCCATTTTTCGGGGAGGCTCCTCCTGCTTCATCAATGTCTGTTTGGTTTTCATCTGTTTTGGGGCAAACGTCATAAAAATGTCAAAGTGTGAGTGACTGAGACTCACCCGTTGGCCGTTCGATAGCGACACTTTGCGCAGGAACAAATCGGCCTGCTTAAACCAAAACAGTTTCGGTTCATAGTTGCGGCCCAGCTCCTTTTCGCGCATCCAAATGCGCAGCTCCTTGGAGTAAACGGTGCGTACACTCTTTATCTTTAGCTTGATATCCGTCACCGTCAAATGCGAGATTTTCAAGGACTTGATGATGGCACCGTACGCCTCTTCGCGCGCTATACGATTCTTGTACGTATCCAGCTGCGGGTTGTACAAACATGGCTGGCGGCGATAGGCCTCCAGGAACTCGGTGATGGGTATTTTGGTATCGCTTATCTTGGCCATAATACACAAAGCCTGACGGAGTCCAAATCCAAAATGGTAATGAAAACAAAATTTTTGTTTACTGTCAATTGGAGGGCTGCAAAACTATTGATGGGTTGACACTGGGCCAGGGTTGCCAAGCTAGATCAACATTTAAAATAAGCTAGAAAAAAGATAGAAACTAGCCGCTTTTAAAATTTGTTTTTTGTAAGATTGGGTGAAAATTGGGTACCTCATTTCAAATAGATCGCGAATTATGAAGAATTTTAATGCTGAAAAATCGCGGCGGTTTCTTTTTAAACGAATTTTAAAGTTGATATTTTTTCCCATACAAATATATGCTTGATCACATACGCTTTTCGAATGCTATTTGTTTTTGCAAATAAATATTTTAAAAATATTATTTTCTTATAACTAAGGCGAACATTTGCTTGAATTTCAGTGCGAAAGTGAGTGCGCTCGCTCAGAGCCGAGAGTCGCTGTTCGAGAGCAGGGAGCACTAAACGGCTCACAGCTCGTGAGCCGCAGCTTCTGGCTCAGAGCTAAGAGCCACAGCAAGGGAGCGGTGAGCCATCAACCGGCTTTCGGCTAGCGAGCGACAGCTAACGGCTCTGAGCTGCTATCGGCTCGTGAGTCGTAGCTCTCGGCTCGTGAGCCATAGCTCTCGGCTACAGCTACTAACTCGAGAACGGCTGGCAAGCCAAAGCTTAAATCGATTCTAAGTGAACTCAATGAACTTCATTGCATAAATTAAAAAATCTCGGTAGACCTTTCGGTGGAAGTGCCCTTTTATTGGACATATACTTTATATATATGCAGTCAGATTAAAGTTAGGGGCTGAGCTCAGAGCCGAGAGTTGTGGCTCACGAGCCGAGAGCTAAGGCTAACGAACCGACAACTGTGGCTCACCTTTTATAATTTTTACAAATAAAAATGTTTGGAAAATGGCTTTTTTCAAGCCAAGTAACTGTATGTAACCTCTTAAAATATAGCCATTTTCCTCATTAAGATAAGGTATAAAAATAGCTAAAGTGACACCACTGCCTAAGGGCTGCAGCAAACTAATGTTATCGATAAAGGTCACAAAATGTAAATGAAAGCGCCATGGACGAGTATATTAGGCAGGAGCTGCAACTAAATGCCAACTCCAGCCTGGATGACGTCTCGCCCAGCTGTGTGAAGCTATTGGCCTGGCTGCAGGAGTGTCAAGAGGAGATCCAGCTAAAACATGGCCAAATCCAGCTGACCCATGGCCTGGTGGAGTCGATGGTGAAGGCCAACCTGTACCTGTACGAGTGTCGGGCCCGATTCGGCGAGGCGCTGGTGGCACGCTGTGAGGATCCCAGCTTCTATACCAACTCCTCAACGCTGGGGGAACGGCAGCAGAGAATACGGGAACTGTGTGAGACAATAGTCAACACGCAGCAGGGAGAGAGGCATGCAGTGGCCCTATTCGGGATGCACAAGGCCTTGTCGGAGGCACAACCCGGCTGGAGCATACTGAAGGATCTGGACTGGGCTGCCCTGAGCTCGGGTAATGTGGCCTCCCTTAGTGCGGAGTTAAGTACTGATCTCTGGCAGATGCGTTGCCTGGTGAGACGCATCTGCCGCCTGGCAACGGAAGAACACATGGAAATGGCCTTGCAACGCGCCATGGAGCTCATGGGCTTTGAGGTGTGGCTGCATCTATTCCGCGAACCGCACGACAGCCCACTCCACAGTCGGTGCTATTTACTGCGCCACATGATTTGTGATATGCTCATGGAGAAAGATCAGGATCGGGATCAGGCCGCCTGTTCCGCCTTTATGCACCGTCTGTACCTCTTTGTGGCGATTTCCTCAAACGAATTGCGTTTCTGGCGTTGCCTGGAACATGGTCGTCTGGCGGCCAGCCTGATGTGCTATCTGACCACCTACTGGAAGCGACATCTGCCGCACTTGGATCTGGACGATCTGCAATTGCTGGGCTCAAGTCCGCCGCTGCCCCTGGAGGAAGTGCTTTACCTGACCCACCTGATGCTGGCACCCAAATCGCCCTGCCGCCAAGTATTCCATCTGCAGCTAACCAGCCTGTCCCTGGCTCCACATTTGCACGAGCTGCTTAATAAAGTTGCCTTCGTTTACAGTTAAATCAATTTAATTTACTTGCTGAGGGCACAAACTCGCAATTGCCCTCGCTCACTCGAATCACCTTCTCGCCCTTTTCGGCCAGAATTTCCTCAATGTTGCGCTTGCCATTCAGATCGGTGAACCAGTTGAGATTGTCGGCTATCAGATGATGATTGGCACAGCCCTCGCAGGTGACTATGACGACGCCACGTTGATAGGCCACCTTAGAAATGGTTTTCATGTTGCGCTTTTGGCACACTTTGCAGGTGTAGATTAGCTGCATTTTGGTTGGCAGCTCACCCAAGGGCAGGCTGGTCCTCACCTCTCTGGCATTTTCCTGCAAGAGAGAAATATGAAGAGCTGAGCGAGTTGTTGCCATTTTGAAGCACGTTTAGACTTACGCTGCAGAAGCTCCTCCTGCACGTTGTGTTGTTATCTGTGTTGTTGCCTGTGCGGACAACAGCTGTTCTTGTAACTGCTGTTGTTCCTGCCAGTCTTTGGCTGTTTGTCATTACACGCAGTTGACCCGCTCCAGTTCTTGTTGTTGCCGCATAGATGGCACATCTTCCCAGGCCAACAGACAATTTGTACATTTCTTTTAAGGCGCTCATTTTATGTGGTGTAAATATTGTGAAGTAAGTCGAAATTTAAGTTGTAATGATAGAAATTGTTATCGGAACTGGTTCATTAGATTGTGTGAACTGCCAGTCAGGGCTGACAATTTAGCTGTTTTTTATTATTCACTGATTTTATATCCCAGTGCAATGTCCTGAAGTCAATCCATTCCTTAAGGCAATGGTTAAATATCGTACATACCAAATTGTTTACCTTTATATATATTTAAAAAAAATTTTTTTTTGCAACTACAACATTTGGAGTGTTGGGTCAAAATTTCAAGTACATCAGAGCAAATTGAACGAAGATACCGTCCTCATGTATGAAATGTATGAGCATAAAAAACTTTAAAGCGTTTTTCCCACAACTCACGTTTTCAAAGTCGGTGCCCCTTATAACTTCAAAACTACTGCACCGATCTTTTTGAAATTTTGAACACTATTTCTGTAATTTACGAGGTTACGCTGGAGAGTTTTTTTTTTAAACTTGTTATTTTATTGTTTTTTGTGTTGTTTCTTTTTATTTCTGATGATCCAGCACCAAGTTATGAGGGGCACCGCAGTTCTATTATTTTTCGAGAGACGTTCGAATAATTGCTGCCATTGCCGTATTTTTTAATATTTCTTCGTGAAAATTTTATACAACATATTTCAAATGTCATACTTTAATGTGCTATTAGTTTTAATAAAGAAATTTTTTGCTTTGTCGCCACAAAAAATTCATAAAAAACGCATTTTTCCGTACGAATTAACTAGCCTATTAAAAAATAGCTATTTTCAGCAATCAAAAGACGGCAGCACTGTCAGCCCATAGCAGATCAAACTCAAAGAACCAGTTCACCTTGACGCTTCTAGAAATTCCATAAAAGCTAAGGAAAATCGTTTGCCAACTGTATATATAACTCTACTGAGCAATTTTAAACAAAAATAAAAGATTTCTTACCAACGGTCTAGTAGTTCACTGTGAGCAACAGCTGACGGCAGCTGGTTCACACCAAATGAACCACACAACTCAACACAGGCCAGCACTAGCAGGCAGCACTGGCAATCACACTTTTCAGTTTTCGAAATCGTAGAACTTTTTGGAAGGAAAACAAATTATATAAAAAACGTACGAGCGATGGCAACACGTGTGGTGGCAACAGCAACCGTACGGGCGGTCCAGGGACGCAAGTTGATAGCGACACGGGCGGCCTTGACATTGGTAAGTCTGCATGATGAAATTGGGCGCGTGCGGAATTGATGAAGTAACAGCAGCGGGGCCAGGGTCTTGTTGTTGTTGTTTGTGGTCAGTTGTTTATGTTTTGTGTTTTTCTTGGCAGACTCCCGCGGCCGTGCAACGCATCAAATCTCTGCTGCAGGACAAGCCAGACTTTGTGAGTAAGGTGGAATCTCTGCAAGGACCAAGATTAATTTGTGCTTTATTTCCTTTAGGTTGGCCTCAAGGTGGGCGTACGTCAACGCGGCTGCAATGGACTGTCCTATACCCTAGACTTTGCCAGTCAAAAAGGTAGGTGTTCCAATTGCCCAATTGTTTGGACGTAAGTTGACACTTTCTCGCCCCGTTTCTAACAGACAAACTGGACGAGGAGGTGGTGCAGGATGGCATCAAGGTGTTTATTGACAAGAAGGCGCAACTCTCCCTGCTGGGCAAGTGTTTGGATTATGTAATCCCCTGTGCCATTTCACTAATCTGTTGTACATTTTGCAGGCACTGAAATGGATTTCGTGGAATCAAAACTCTCCAGCGAGTTCGTGTTCAACAATCCAAATATCAAGGGCACCTGTGGTTGCGGCGAATCGTTCAGCATGTAAAGACATGCGCCAGGTTCTCTTGGCCCAGCAGCGGTAGCATCTCAATGTAAATTCTATTTCGATTTTAGATCTAAGTTCTTAAGTAATTGTTGATTGACTATGATTATCCAACAAATTATGCTTTAGCTTGTGTTCTGTAGTTAATTTTTATCTAGTTGTGTAGCAGCCCGAATTAAACAATATTTTTTTTTCGTTTTGAAATGGTCTCTATTATTGGCCAAAGCAGGGATTGA